>SNQN01001616.1:71367-90810 GCA_008642245.1 Bassia scoparia | reverse complement strand
GCGAAAATTGTCAAACAACTACCCACTTTTTGTCAACCACTTGAAAACAACTACCTCACTTTTTTTTTTTTTTTAAAAACAACTACCTCACTTTTAATGTTACTTTTGGAACCACGACCCCTAGCTGATTCAGTGTAAAAAAACCACTCCCAAGCACGACGTGGGCCCACTCCTGTTTTGTTTTCCCGGCAAAAACCCCTCCTGAAGAATCTGAAATGACCATAATACCCTCATTTTATATTTTTTTTCTTTTTTCTTTTTTTCTTTTTTCTTTTTTCTTTTTTTTTCTCTATCTTCTTCTTATTTTCTTTCTTTTCTTTCTCTTCTTTCTTCTTTCTACAATCTGATTATGTGATGACTGCGCATCCTCAAACTCATCCAATTTCACTAAGGGTTACCAAGAAGGATTGGACGTTAACAAAGTGTCGCATAGTAGCCACTGCTGGGCTGTAATGAACGGCTTTCGCCGAATCTTTTTAGCGCCGCCATGAGTGTGGTGCTACGCGGTGCTATAATCCGAGAAAGAGTGCTTTAATTCTTAAGCAAACGCATCGTTCAATTGCAACAACTAAAACAAACAATTCGCAATTTCAGAGTGATGCGCAATTCGCAATTGGAACAAAACCCTGTGACTGAAATCGCAATTCCGACCAATTCGCAAAAAAAATTTTTCGCGGTGGCGAAATTTTCCAAGCCGGCGGGGAGGAGGGGCGGAAAAATCGGAAAGCCTGGGCCGATGGGGTGCTGTATGTTGCGGGAAGTGCGGCGAAGGTGCTTATGGTTAGGATAGATTGGGTGGTAAGGGAGTTTCTGGCTGTTGTGTCAGTCAGGGGATGCGTTTTGTGGTGGTCTGCTGTGGGTGGTGCTCGGTTCAGATCAGGGGATGCGTTTGTGGTGGGTCTGCTCTAGCGATAGGGGCTGCTGTCCGTGGTGGTTTCTGACCAGATTTGGGGCCTGCGGTGGGTGGGTGGTTTAGCTCAAATTGGGGTTGCGTGGGTCTGACCCAAGAAAAGAAAGAAAACGAAGAAAGAAAGAAAAAGAAGAAAAGAAGAAGAAAAAGAAGAAAGAAAAAGAAAAAAGAAAGAAAAAAGAAAAAAGAAAAGAAATAATGAGGGTATTAGTCGTCATTCACTCTATTCAGATGGAAAATTTTGACACAAACAGCCAAGTGTGGGACCCACAAGTGTTTTAAGTGGTTTATTAAAAACCGGAAATCTGCCATGGGTCCGTGGTTTCACAAAACATTTTTGATCAAATATTGGGTAGGTTTGTTTTAAAAAAAAAAAAAAGTGGGTAGTTGCTTTACAAAGTTGGACAAAAAGTGGTAGTTGTTGACAATTTTCCTATATATATATGAAAACCATTGATGGAGTTCTCTGAAATCTCTACCGGATCCATTCCATACAAATACTGTAATACTTCTTCCTACTATTTTTTTTAACTGTGATACTTTGACCAAAATATTTAACAGTTCTTTTGATCAAATTATCATATCTTTTGGGTGGTAATGTTTAATCCCTTCCCCAATTGTGGTTTGCGGGAATTGACTCAAGTTCTCTCTGACACAAATGTACATTCCAATCTACCATATTTGCTAACAATCCAATTGGTAATCGTGGCACTACATATTAAAATTGAATAAATAGCTTCGTGATTGATCGCTTAAGGTTTTAACTAGGGGTGAGAATTGAGCCTGGGGCGCGAACAGTTCGAGCTCGGCTTGTTTGAGGTTCCGCTCGAAAAAGCTAAATGAATCAAGCAAACTAGAGTTGGGGTTCGGTCGAAAGCTTCGTGACAGGCTCGTTATTATTTTTATATTACAAAAAAAATATGTTATGCATAAATACATAATATCAAATATCTTGCTTATTCCATATGAGAAGGTTAAAAGATTTCTTACTAAAAAATGAACGAAAAAACGAAGAAAAAATTTAAGAAGAAAATCAAAAGAAGTAATAGAAACCTAAGAATAATAATTTAGGCATAACTTGTTCTAAGACTAGTTCGTTAAGAAAGCTCGTCCAAACGGCTTGGTCAAAGTTTGGCTCGATTTAGGCTCAGCTCGATAATTTTCAAGCTGTTCGAGCTGAAAAACCTAAAACCCGAAACATGAGACGAACATCCAAAGGCTCGGTCTCGGTTCGATCGATAATACACCCCTAGTTGTAACCAGTAATACTCCGATACTTTAGTAATGACAATCTATGCATAGCGTTAACTTTTAATAGATCGCACACAACATTTCTATATAGGTTATGTATTAGAAATTTTATTTGAATAATCCTAATCATGAAAATAATCTTGGAAAAAAAATTAACTAAAATCGTTGATGTGATTCTTTCTAAAATTTAAATAACATTTAAATCTAAATTGACACCCAAATCGAAGTGATTTCATGTTTAACTAACTTTACAAGTTATTTTCGTTTCCCATTTAATAACCAACAATTAATTTGCCAAGTATGTAAATGAAACTTGAAAAAGTTTAAATGACAAATTAAAATGCAATAAATAGTAAGAACAAACATTATATTTTACTAGTTTAAAAGTATTTGCCATACATTAGTTTTTAGCATACCGCTTAAATGAATGTATTAAAATACGCGTAAAATGAATTTTTAACATTAATCAAAGTACACGGGAAGTATATAGAAGAGTAGATTAGAAGGGATGCAAAATGAAATTGAAAACAAAAGTAAAATAGTTGGTGTTGGGGCCATTTGCGTGGCCCACATCCGAGATACAGGCCATCAGATATACGGCAGTCAATTCACAGCGAGGTGGCCAAGACCGCCAAAACATTTGGATACAATAGCAGAGGATAATCAATACGTTAATCTTAGTCATACATTCGATGTCTTGGCAGTCAAGAACCGACTCGTCCATACGGACCGATAAGTCCAGTACTGCTCCTATTCTTAGGCACGAACGTAGTGGCGGTTACGCTAGGGTAAACGATCAATCGTGTTAGTATAAAATGAAAGATTCATGTACTTTGGTAACACATCACAATATTTACCGAAATCATATTTCCATTTGTAACGAGCGAAATCATACAATATTAATCCCCACTGATCTTGAATTACCCACTTGATTCTTATTATTCTTAGTTACCAAATTTGCTTCTGAACAATTGGCGCCCACCCGTGGGAGATGTCAATTCAAAATTTTTTATTTGTCGTACCACCGTGTCGACATGTCGGGTGAGATCAACTCACCCTGGAAGCAGCTATGGAAAGAAATGGAGATATCGCGTCGATCGAGAAGCCGCGCGAGCAGATCCGTGCCATGAAAGACAGGTCGGAGCCTCATCCGACGAAGAGAATGATGCACTCCGTTCTCAAGTCTCCTGCTGCCGTCCCCTTGATGGCCTTTCGGCATCCGTCGAGGCGAACGAGTCCCGCAGGGAAAACGTTACGCGACTCCGACTTCATAGCCGTGGAGGCCGACTCCTACAATGCACAGACCTCCGTTCCTTGAACCAAAATCGTCCTGAGCTGTTCCAGGAGGACGCCCCGCTGCGACGTCATCTCAAACGACCCGAGCGCATCGTCCGTGAAAGATCCCGCCCAGTCGACCCTCAATAGCTGGGCATGCCCAAGGCGAACCTCGTCCTCAATCAAACCTGCCCCATGTCAGTGCCAGCACTGCATCCGTGGACTCTGTCATCAGAATGGCCGACCCCCGGTCCGCCAGTCAGTCCAGGCGAGACAAACAGAGCCCACCGAGCAGTCGCCTGTCGACTCAGTTGGAACGCGCCGTTCCACTCAGCCCGTCACAGCCAGCCGAAGATCGATCCCGAGCCTGTTTCGTCAAATGCGACGGACAGTCTGGAAGTCGGAACTGCTGCCCACCAGCCGACAGCCTATGTTGGGGAATTGTCCGGACCGCCGGTACTTTGTCCTTTCTCCATGCCGCATGCAGATGCCTCAGGTACATACTCATAACCCTTTGTTTTCGACTGGACATGTCTTAACTCATAGTCCATGTTGAGAACAGGTACCAGTCCATGACTATGGGATGTTCGCGTCGATGCACAAGGCAATTTCCATGCAGATCCAGGAAGATACCAGGATCCCGGCGCTCCCACGCCTATGGAAAAGGCCGCCCCTGGAGAGCTAATGCGGACCACAATCCGTTCGCAATCCCTCATATGCAACGTGTTCGAGGTCCCACAGAAGTTTCCGTTCCCGTCCATGAAGATGTATGATGGAAGACGGACCCTACCGATCATTTACCAGCTACAACAGCGGATGATGATGGCTCCCTGATGCCCGATGGGGATCCAAGAAGCCTGTCTGTGTAAAGGTTGGAGGAAAACATCTATCCGGAGCCGGCCCTGTCATGGTCACAACATTCCAATGGTAAAGATAGCTTCTTTGCAGATTGGTCGAACGATGTCCAACACATCAGTATTGCGAGCAGTCGGTAAACTTCCGAAGCTAATCCGGTGATCTGTAGCTCTGAATCTACATCACGAAGCCGGGAGAATCTTTGAAATCTACCTCGAGAAGGGTTCACGAAAGGAAAAAACCGAGAATCACTCACTCCGATGCTCCCTACCGTCGTCGGGCAGTTCAACGGGCTTGCCACCGATTCGCAGCTGTACAAGGAGCTGACCAAGTATCGTCATGCCCTTCGAGATGCCCAATCCAAAAGGCTTGGCCCTATATTCGCTTGAGGAGGATATGGAAGCCAATAGGCAGGGAAACCGATCAGTCGATAGCGGACATACTCCGCAGAGGGCCCAGAGACGTCAGGCCAAGCAATATCCGGAGATCCGGCTCAATCGCGCACCTAATGCTTCAGTGGACAGATGATCCTGATCTCCCACCGAAGATAAGCGCTACTCATTCTCATCTCCACTGAAGATCTAGTCGCCGAACTGGATAAGCGGGCAATAAGGTGCGCTGGCCCAGGAATCCGACAGCCCACGATCATAAGAAAGATCCGAAGTAACTGGTTGTGAATTCCAATCAAGGATATTGGGTCACACGAATGGAAGACTGGCATAGCCCTCAAGGAAAGAGGTTAGCTTATCTATGGAGGAACGAGGTACTTTAGGATATCATTGACCGAAAAAGACGAAAGCCTCATGCTCGATCATCTCTCAACAGCCCTCCGTCAAGAGCCCGCCTAGGTCACCGCGCCACATCTCAAGGTGTAAATTTATTATACAGGTGGTTCAGATGTGTGTTTGTCTTTCTTCTGCAGCCACGACATGCAAAGGAGTCGAAAGGGCATGGTGGACGCCCATACGCCCCGAGGACACAATGAGAGTCATGGAAGAACAGCCGATATCTTTCGACACTCGGAAATCGATGACGATCAAGAAAGAGCAACAGACAAGTCTGGTCGTGTCCCTAATGAGTGAATAACATGAAATCCCGCAGGGTTATCATCGACATGGAAGTAGTGCTAATATCGTAACACCATGAGAGGACACCTGATCTGAATGGGAAGTGAGCCAGGACGAGTCACAGCAATGGACGACGACACCCCTCGTCGGGTTCAGCGGAGAATCCAGGCAGACGTCGGGATATCGATTATCCGTCTACGCCAAAGGCGTCAACAACCCAGGTAAAATTCGAAACGTTGTCCACGAATTATCTGCCTTAAAAATGATTTAGGTACTCTCCTGGATTTCACAAGAGCGAAGCGGTGCCATCCACGCTCCATCAGACGATCAAGTTCCCCACGAAATGGGGGTCAAGAAATCAAAGAGCGACCAAGAGAAAGGCGAAAGAGTGCTACATGGAATCGCTCCAGTACCCCGGAAAAGCCTAATCCGATCGAGAAGCTTAGCAACTACAGATCGGACAGGAAGCTGAACAGGCGCATCCGACGAGTATGAAGCAGAAGACCGTCCCCTCTGATTCCTCTCAACCAAGGTAAAGACGGTCAAATACGGCACATGTCTGACGACTTAGGGTTTACGCCACAATTTAATAGCCTTTCTCAAAAACAATTGGATTGCTTTGCTTGATTCTGAACATGGTCGGCGATTAGAGCCCCAGAGGTCATAACCACTCGGCTTAAAACGTCCCACGAAGTTCAAACCAGTCAAACAAAAGCGCCGTAAGTCGCCCCAGAAAGAAACAAAATCTTAATCGAAGAAGTCCAAACTCTCGAAACGGGTAAGGTTAGGGAGTCATTACCAGACTTGGTTATCTAACGATAGTCGAGTAAAAAAAAAAAACGGAAAATGGAGGGTATCATATACTTCACAGACCTAAATAAAGCCTGCCCAAAGGACCCTTTCCCAATCCCACACATAGACGCATGGTCGATCCGCCAGCAGCAGGGACACGAAACACTTCATTTATGAATTGTAATCTGCCTTTAGCGGGTACAAACAGATACAAATGACCCTAGAGACAAGGAAAGACTGCCATCCATAATCTTGACAGGGGGGTATATCTGTTACAAAAGTCATGGCCATACGGACTGTAAAAAACGCTGGAGCACATACAAAGACTAGTCAATTCATGATGTTTAAAGACTTGATAGGAATTCACAATGGGAAGTCTACATAGACGACATGCTCCGTCAAATCAAAAAAGTCAATAGATCATAGTCAGTCACTACCTCAGTCATGTCTTTCGACGTCCTAAGAAGTATAACATGAACTTAACTCCAACCAAGTGGTACTTTTCGGAGTCAGTCATACCGGAAGATCTTAGGATATCTCGTCACGAAGAGGTAAGAGGCGAGTTCCATAACAGAAAGTCAAAGCCATAGTCGACTTAGAATCCCTAGGACGTCAAAGACACCAAAAACTTCCGGTCGAGTGGCCGCACCTTATATCGTTTTATTTTCAAATCCTCTGACAAGTGCAGGTTGTTCTTACGATGCAAGCTAAGGAAAAATTCAGAAGTTCGAGTGGACAGAAAACCATGAAAGAGCCCTCTGCCGAGTGAAAGAATACCTCTCGACACCACCACGGGCTCTCTCAAGCCAAAAGAACGGAAAACACTCCAGCTGTACTCGCCGCGTTCGGAACACGCGAGTAAGTTCAGTTCTGACGAGAGAGGAAGACGGACAGCCAGTCTGCCCGTCACACTATGTCAGCAAAATCCCTAAACAGGACCGGAAAGCAGGTATTCCACTACTCGATAAAATTGGTCTTCTCACTGAAACTGTCTTTCATAAAACTCAAGACCCTACTTTGAATCGCAATGTTATAATCTGTTCAAGACTAACTTTCCCATGAAAAGCGATCATGAGAGACCCGAACTTTCAGGACAATGACATATGGATGGTCCACAGTGGGGGCAATACGACATCCAGGTATGAACCGAGAAACAGCAATCAAGTCACAACTCTAGCCGAATTTCGTCGCAGACTTCTACCCGTCCCTGATGCGCTCGAAGCCGAAAAAGAATCCTCCACGTCCATGCCTCGACGTCCCGCGATGATGAGTGGACCTTATTAGTTTGATGGAAGTCGTCCAACATGAAAGATCAGGGCTAGGGATCGACTGAAATCACCGCAAGAGACACCACTATCTCTAAGCCGTACACTGCGAATTCAAAGCGACGAATATACAGAGACGGATAAAACGAAAGCAGACTTATAATCGCAATTGACAGTGCGCTCATAAGATCTCGGAGTGAAAACGATTGAACGTGCAAAAGTGACTCCCTCCTAACTGTCAACCACAATGAACTGACTCGGTACGCGCGAAAGATCTAAGATGACTGCCTATCTTGGACGTCGCGAGACCTGTCTAAATGTTCACACCTTCTTCGATCGAGCAAATCCAAGAGACTTGAATATGTGAGGCCGACGCACACTCGCGAACCTGGGATCATGTTTCCAGCCGAAGGACAGTCAGAAGTACCGCTGATCATGCCACCCAATCGGAGCCGGAATCGAACAAGACGGAAGAATCATCCACAAGGTCGTATATTCAATCGAGACGACACTCACTGGAGAAAACCATACGTCGCTGGCTGAAAAACGACAAAGAGCCGCCGACAAAAAGAGGCCAGAAAACTCAAGGAATGAAAGCAATCCAGGTTATCCTAATATGACGACGTCCCTGGTCAGGAAATCAGTAGCCGGAACCATACCTGTCAGCGATGTTGAAAGGATGAAGCGGAGTTGACATTAAAGAAGCCTACATGAAGGAAAAATGCGGCACCACACTTAAGAGGACGAAGCTAGCCAACAAAGCATGAAGAAGGGATACTTCTGGCCGAACCACGAGGGGGCATTATATATAATCAGTGGAACCATACAAAAAAGAAAGACATAAAATGTAATAAATGTAAGGAAATTTACACATATAGTTCTTTATGAACTCTAGAAAACTAGACTATTCTAATCGGTATGAAGGCGTATATGTCTTAGAGTTTTTGGAAACTCCAGCGGATCCCATTCCCCGTGATACTATCATACCACTAGAGATGACAATGGGTAGGGTTTGGGTCGGGTCCGCCTAGACCCGTTCATTTTTTGAGATCCAAACTCGATCCATATTCGTTGGGTCTGAATTTTTTGGACCTGAACCCAAACCCACAGGGTCTGATGGGTCTATGAGTRTTTACAGGGTCCTAAATGGGTCTTTCTTATTTTTTTTTTAAATCGAACATTTTAATTTAATTAATTGTTTTACCCTACTTTATACGTTCGTACTAGTGACAACAATTACTTAAATATTAAAATATCTCATAAAACCTTAARATATCAAACTCAAAGTCACAATATACAAGTTGTTCACACAATRTCATCATCAAAATACATAAATTATCGCTAGTTCAACTCATTAGCTAGCTTCAAACACATACAAAATCATGTTAATTCATTCCWCAAAGTTTAGAATATATATGTATATATTTTTATATATATGGGTCCATGGGTAGGGTATGGGTCTGATGTTTTAGGACCCGAATCAGACCCGACTCATTCCCTTTTGGACCCAGACCCGACCCAGATTCAATAGTTCTAAAATTTCTAAATCCAAACCCTTATAAATGAGTCTGGGTCTAGCGGGTGTGGGTTGGGTTCAGGACCTACCATTGGACGTGTATATTTTTATATTAAGGTTTTGAATTGAAGGTATGGGCTGATAAATGATAATGTATTTTTACGTAGGAGCACCAAGTATGCAATGAGAAATAGTGCAAGAGATGACTAATATTTGACTCAACCTCAGCCAAATGAATTAGAATTAGTACCGTAAATAACACATGGATTTGGTGGTAATGGTAGATTGGTAGGTGGTGTACTTGGTGTCCTATGCATTACGTAAACCATTCTTAACAAACTTCGTTCTAGTTTCCCGTGAACACAGATCAGAGGATTCTTCCATAACACTAGTGACGTAAAACCAACGATACTAGACTCGGTCTTCGTTTTTCTTTAATTAAGTAGAAGCATCAGTAAACTTAACTGAAACGTTTTTTAAACCTCCACTTCTAAATACACTATTTAAATGGATCAAACAGAGCTAGTCATTCTCAACCAGAAGAAAGTCCAAACCTTTCACAACATCTTATTCTATATACAAGTATCTTGTTCATTTTGAATACCAAGTAAACTAGATACAACATTGTTGACTCATATTATTTGAGTTAACCGGATCCATCCCTGGCGTGAATTAATTCCACTTAGAAAGAAAAGGGAGGAGAGATCCGAACTCGTGACCTGTGTRATGTTGGCTCTGCTATCATATTAACCGAACCATCCCAACCAAAAGTTTAAACTGATAATTGAAGTCCGAGAATATAATATATACTCTAACAATTCGGAGTACTACTTTGGTAGTTTGTTGGTCCTATACTTCACAAAAACAAACTCGTTTTTATAAATAAGTCGGGTTAAAAATTGATTTGGTTAAATGGACTTAAATCCGATCCGTTTYCAAATTAACATAAAATACAAATTTTTTAGGTTCAACTGGGCAATAACATGGTTTCACACACAAGCAAATAAGAATACCCATTGTTGTACCCGGTTTCACACACAAGCAAATAAGAATACCCATTGTTGTACCCGGTTTCAGCTAGGCCCAACCCGAGAAGCACAACTTGAAAGTAGTCAGCAACCACCTGCGAAGAAATAGGAACCAACTGGACGAAATCAGCTGGAGCAACGACTAAGGTATCTGTTGAGAAAAAGACGACAACAAGATAACAACCGAAATGTCAGCTTAGCTTATTAGGGTTTAGTTACTATAAAAATAGAGCAATGTAATCAGTGTAGACTCACTTCATCCCCCATCTATTCTCTGCTCATACGAAATAGCTAGCAAGAATTCTCCCAATGTATAATTGTGAAAAGAGCCAATTGAAGGCCAAATCATAGTGATCGGTAGCCTCATCGCTACCTGCGATTTTCCCCGATTTGGATTTCGCGTCACCAATCTCTATGTGTTCTTTACATTTCCGCACTTATTTATTTTTGCTTAGATTATCATTGTCGAACAGTTTAACCCTCTAGTTCAGATCGCGATCCTAGCTAGCTCGATTAGCCTGTCTAACGAAAAATCTACATAACACCCATTATATTCAGATAATAGTTAGTTTAATGAAAATTTTTATTTCGTTTAGTGACATAATGTAATTTCCAACTTTTCAAATCCCTATACATTTAGTATATCTTTTGCGAAACACTAAAATCTTTTTTTATTTTTTCACCAATTTATTTAACAATGCTTAAGCAGTTAAGCTAGCTATCCAACAACACTAACACGCTAATGGTTCATGTTAGCAAGGTAAAATTGCAGCCTACAGAAGAAAATGCGCATATGTAGTTAGTGATTAGATTGAGCAATTCCATGTTCACAAATGAATTGCAGTACATTAGCAAAATTTTTACAAAATTACTTTTGATTGATTAATAACTATAGACATAATAATGTTAGAGTCGCAGATAATGATGGTTAGCAATTTGTGCAAAAATATTAGAATGACAGCAATAGCCAAGATGGATGGGGTAGACAAGGATGGCGACCACCGTTTCCAAAGATCATGCCAAAGTAGTCCTCCATTCACTACGTACCGCTACCACTACCATGCCAGAGCTAGACCCAGATATGCCCGTGTTGCTACTCGTGCTGGTTCCGCCACCTTGTGTACGCTTGTGTGTCCTGTATGCATGGACGAAGTAAGTTAGCACATGATGTTCAATCATTCAGATTTATGTACACCTTTCAAGTGTTGTTTGCATTAAATTGTAAGTGAAAAAAGAACCGTAAACACCCAATGCAGAGAAACACAAAGGAAAGAAAAGAGGTGCTTGACCAAAAAATCTTGTGCATAAATTTATATCACGATTCTGACAAATAGTTTGCCAAGACAAACAATTGATTTGTCATGGAAGTGGGTGTTGCATTTGGGTGATTGCCTTCACATTTTTGGATACTCACAGATCAGAACGATGTACTCAAGGCTTAGGCATTGGACGCTGCGTTCCGAAATGCACCATTTTTCTGGTGTAATAAGGACTATATAATATTAAAAACACAATCCATTGTCAAGGTTTCATTCCGGGACAGGTTACAAATTGGTGTCGCTCTAACGTCATAACTAGGCTACTGTAACTCTGTAAGGCAGCCAGAGCACATCAAGGCAACATAACCCCTTAAATTGTAAAGTCACATTCCATGACGAATTATGACACTAGCTCGTTTGTTTTGAAACAGCAATTTTAGCTAACTTGTTCTCAAATAAACAGCAGCAAATATCACACATTCACACCAATACCCTAGCTTAAAAATTATCTCGAGTTAGTGAAATAGTCAGAAAATAATAAACACCACAAATTCGAAAATTAATAACTCATATATAAAATGTACAGGGTATCCAGAAATTCATGTACATCTATGCATTCAAATCACATACCTCGTAGGAAGGAGATTATCTTTCTATGTTAAGCCCACCCATCAGCATTAAAAAGAAAATCTCAAAATCAAAGACCACTCACCTCAATTAAGCAAATTCAACGAACCTTCTGAGACCAAAAAAAAAATTAAAAAAATATTGGCCAAAAACCCAGAATATGGGCTGATATAGGAAAGATTGTATTAGGTGTGTGGTGTGCCATCTACTAGGACGTGAAAAGCGACTTTCGACGCAAGACCTCTAGAACGGAAAGCCCAGCCCAAATGTTTCCAAAGTTTAAAAAAGAAAAGGCAAGATCAATGGTTTTCTTATTCTCTCTTTTCATGAAGTCTACTTCAAGTTTTACGAAGCGTTTCGATAAGCAATTGACATTTGACATACATTACAATTTGGAATGCCTTCATTGAAAATGTGTCAATGTCATATTTATGGTCTCAAAACATCACTAAAGAGTAAAGGCCACCAAATTTATTAAGTGACTAGTATGGGACTTATCCAAAGACAATGTCTTTGTAGTTGAATATATGAATCAGGCACCAAGGGCATGACATCAYGTGTGCTTGAAGTTACATATACTAGGAAGTCATCAATTGTTTGTGTTCGAAATTGATTTTTAACGAAATGTTCTGCAACCCAAATTCAATSCACAATCACTGCATAATGCTATAGAAACTGCGAATGCTTCAGCAATAAAATCAATATATTCTATCAGTTAATGAATGATTTAGTTTCCTACAACTGTATGCTGTTCACTTACTATTTCATAAAAGTTGTTAACAAACTAAAAACGATGTACACTATCATTAATCTCACTACTCCACTGAATTCCAATTTCCATAAAATGAGCAATTACCCAAAAATTGGATTCCAGCAATCAAAACAAGCTAAAATTGTCGATTTGAGATAAGTTGAGTGGACCCAGGGGGGAGAATGAAAGTCAGCAAAGTTGCACCATAGGACTATAGGACGTTGGATAAGCATACATGCATGTCTTCGTCATGGATAAAGGCCACATATCAGCACATGTATGATGGGTCACTTCCCAAAACACAAACATTGGCAGTTGGCATAAGAAGGAGAAACTTTTACCTTTAATAACTTTAAGCATAAGCTTTTATAGAGCCTTTATCCAAAGTGAGAATGTTAAATAGTTTTTGAACTTCAGAACAAGCATTGCTACAATGTAATTCTGAAAGCCCTAGTTCAATCCAGATATGTCAAGCTTTTTTGCCTTTAGTATTTCAGAACTTATTTGGTGGTCATTTAATTACAAGTAAAAACTAACTTTGAAGGAAGTTGCAACAACAAACAAGCTAGTTTTTAAAGTGTGTACAGTGTGACTACGATCCCAAACATCTTTGTACCACACATTTCCCCTACTTATCAACAGATTGTCTTATGTAGATTAAAGGCACCACAAAAGTCAATGTACAATCTTGGACCAACAATTCACCTCAAATGTTACTCGGGGAAAATGGAAAGTCGTGGAGAAATTAGAACTACATTCAGTAGCATCAGTTGAAAATCATTTCTAACTCTAAGGGAAACTCCCATTTTTGCTTTTTGCCTAACTGTATTTAATTAGGCCAACCATTATACTAATCACCCTTTATAACTACTTTCACTAGCAATGCTGTAACAGTAAACAATTCAACAAGTGAAGAAAAATACAGATGAAACACATTGAGAGTTTGCAGGAGTTCGAAAATTACCTGGGGTCACCATAAACACCAGCATTCATGGTAAGCTGATCAATGGCCGCTGCAGATCTGGGTTGAGTACTGGAGGCTTTTGCATACTCAGCAGTTAAACCGTCACCAGAAGGCACAAAGAAGGCTCCATTTATCATTATATCTCCTTCACTCCTCCAATTCCAATGTGCCCAATCCTTATCACCCGTATCAACACGCCTTGTCACCTGAAATGAAATTCCAACATACAGCATTTATTCATTATCCACCCAATATTTATCRGAGCTAAAGAGAAAGTAAAAAAAGTAAATCAATTCTCAGATAAAAGTAAAAAAACASATGGAAAAAAGTCAATAACTTTAGATAAACTCAGCAAAATACTCCTCAACCTTGCATAAAGTTATTGTAGACAAGAATCAAACTGCTCATGGTAAGGTGTTGTGAGTTTACTAATAATTAGTTTCGTGACATTTGCTTAATTCAACTTATTCTTTTAATTGTCGGAGATCATCTTAACATGCCATGTTCGTTTTCAATTTCAAAAAATGTTAAGACGATATGCTGTTCTAAAATCTTTGTTTTTTTTTTTGAAATTATTATTGCAGTAAGGAGTGATTTCTCAAAATTCAAAGAACCACTCATGTCATTTTCAATTTTTCATGATTTTTGATTCTTCTAAATATGATATTAGAAAGAAATGCATTTCCTTTCATAACATAGTAATGATTTACCAGAGGACTACTTAATACACATTACACAACTACTAAAATAAGTGGTGTGAAAAGCACATAATATTAATACTATTGTAATGAGTCTTGTGAACACATAATCTGTAATTATGAGAGGCTGGAAGTTTTGGACAATCTAGCAGCTAATTTTAAATGAAACAAATGTTCCACTATACATTTATTTGCATGCATACCCCATATAAGAATGATACATTGTAGGGTGAACATCATAACTTGTGCACAGACAGCTAAACAAACAGTAGATCAACAGCCAACTAGGGCCATGCCGTGTTGCCGTCCAAGCAGGAACGGTATATTTAGGTATAGAATAATAAAGAGCGTTGCTGAACAATGCTAAGCAATGCTTTACAGGTTTCCTATAGAAGTACTCAAAATACTAAGAGGATTTTTCTTATTACTTAAGTAGATCCAATATTTTTATAATTTTTTTATTGTTGTCGGAATCTACGATTGTGAGAATATAGTTCTTATATACACATTAGAAGGATTGTTTATTAAACAACAGCTGAAATAGCTGGTTAACTGAAAAATCAGATAATTACTGACATGTTTTATTAAATTATGTGTTTTTAATTGTGAGCCTTCTTAATCTACTAACCTGTAATCACTTTCATCATGATTAACCAAGAATGTTTCCTAATCCTAGATGTAAATGAGGGAAGATGACCTGCAAACCATAAATACCTGACATTTATTTAACCTAGATCTGAAATAGCCTTATTCTTGCAAAACCCACTATAGTAGCAAGTATGAATACTATTTGCAAAGCAACAAAATATTTCTGCTCAATGTACAAAAATACAATTAGAAAAACAAAAGGATTAGAAAAATCTAATGAAACAAGGTGGGGAAAAAGATTCTGAAATTGCTGTCAAGCACCCACAGACAGGCCCACTCCCACTGGGTAGACTATGACTACATAGGTCATAGAGAACTGACAAGAGATTCCATTTTTAAAGGCCATTATTTTAAAACCTCAATTGGTTAAACAACTTGTACTTGTCCTTAACTCCCAAAAGTCCAATATTTAGGCTATGAATGATGTTTCAATGTGGGTACAATTCCCACCGCTCCATACCATTAATTACTCATAATTCATCAAATTAATTTRTGACACTAATTTCCAAAAAGGGTACAAATATTATTGATAAAAACAAATATGGGAGTATAAATGTATAACATCCTTTAATAATACTATAGTCCTTGTTCATAAGAACTTACTCAAGCCCCTATYTAATTTTTCTACTTTCTAGTCCAAGTAGGAAGTATACAGCCTACTCCAAATAAAAAGAAGTGTCACTGTTGCAACTTGCAAGATGACACTCAACACCCAACATAAACATCCAATATGAGATATGTCAGCATCTGATCTACACTTGCTAATTATCTCTTTTTTCTAGCATTCTTTCACACTGAATAATATAATAAATCCTGATATGAACAAAGTGTCTCTTTTCTTATTTCAAGCTCTTAACTTTGTCCAACAAGTGTGAAAATTTTGGCATTTAAAATAGTAGCTTCAAATGAGGTTGTTTAAATACTAGTGCCATCTTCTTAAAATATCTTTAGCACCAACCAATATTCTCTTCAATCAATTAAAATCAGATGAAAAGAACACAGTAATAAAACTTGAATTGACAATAAGATAAAAAAAAGTAAAAAAAATATCACAGATTTCAACAATTGGCCCATTAAGAGAGAAAAAAACAAACAAGGTGGAGAAAGCAAAGGAAAAGAGCATAAGACAAGTAGAAATAATTAAAAAAAGGAAAATGTCTAACCTCTTTAGTGAAGGGGTTGGCTGGGGCAATGTAACGGTTACCTTGGCTATTGATGGTGGGGTTATCACTTCCTCCAATCACATAAATCCCCCAATACCTGAAATCATTGTTGACTACATGCACATACCCTCTTCTGCACCTTGGCATCCTTTGCACTACCCCTTCTCCAAATACATTAAATGCCAATGTCACCTGTTTTTTCCAAATACATCTTAATGTTAACCACTTTGATTAATGTAATCGACTTAGCTTATACTCTACCTAAGCACAGTGCTACAAGAGCAATCATTTTAAATAAAGATATTTAAGCGGCGTTAGATTAGTGCTGTGTCACTAAAACATTCCATAAACTAAGATGCAATCAGTAAGAATCGGTCGTTAGTGAACTGAAATGTGTTGTAAAAGGTGGCAAATTTTATAATACAATCGGTTGTACAGTACAATCAACCAAATTTTCAACACTATGTAATGTATGGTATAGCCGGCGTTAACATGAACATGCTCGTTTAACGCTTAATGCGGCAACAAGTAATGCACATTAGGGACAGAAAATAAGAACTAACAACACAGTGAGTTAGAGTTAGAAGTAGAAGTATTGATATTACCTGCATGCCCTCATCCAAGACATGGCCATCACTGTTACCAAGCAGCATAACATCATTATGATGAGTGAAATGGCAATTGGAGATGGTAATCGCTGTGGACCCCACAGTGGCATCAATTAAGCCATCAGTACAGGAAGACAAACTGCAATGATCAATCCAAAGATTGCTTGACCCAAATATTGTCATGCCATCACCATCTGACTTGGACCTGTATCCCACATGGGTTGGGCTAGACCTTACGTTGGCATTACCAGCAGGGTAACAGTTATGGATATGAATGTTGTGTATGATTACATTGTTAACATACTGTAATGTGATGCACCCACCACCTGTGATTTGCACATTCGCACCCCGACCGTCAATGGTCTTATCACTGTTGACGATCAGCTCGTATCGGAGCTTGATCGTCATGTCCCCGGCGAATACGATCCAAAGGGGGTCGTCCTGGAGCACTCCAAAGCGGAGTGTTCCCGGTTTTGGGTTTACAGGGTCAGAGTCCGACGAGTCAGTGACTACATAGATCGGACCCCCTTTACCACCCGTTGTGGCTTTGCCGAAGCCAATGCCGCAATCGGCTAACCGCTGGCGGTTTGACGCCCAATGTGGGTCGCACCGCCAACAGTCATCTATAGGGTTGCCTGTTAAACATGCTGACGATGATGAATGTTGGGTGTTTTCTAGCATTTGTCTTCTGTGCAATGATTCATTAACACTCCTGCAAGAACAGTGAATTAAAAATGCCACACTTGTTATCTCTTCAATTAAAGCAGGTTTTACCCCCCAAATCCAAACCCAACTGAACTCAACACTCCAAAACACTTTTTAATCAATTATGCAAAATARAAAAACCCAAAATAAAAGAACACTTTTTTAAAATACCCAAATCTGTAAAGCTCCCAGCTTCTTACTCAGTAACACAAACTAATGGCTAAATCCAACCAAAAAAGTCTCAAAAAGGCAAACTAAAGACTAAATAAACTGCAAAATGTGGCAATGTGCTTCATTCAATTGAAGAAATTACATGAATATAAGATAAACTTCAGCAAGAAAGAACCATACGTAAGTGGAAAAACTAAGAAACAAGGCAAACTGACAGCAAAAGGCAGTAAAAAAACACAGCATTTGCCTGATAAAGTAAGAATGCCAAGTGTGTTCATACTTGCATTCCTTGTACATTACAAATGGCATGAAAATTCGATGCAAATTTGACTAAAAAAGATGTAATTTTGAGAGTTCACAAGCAAAACCCAGATGAAAAAACTACCTATGAACATGATGAACAACAGCTTCAGGGTCAGGGTGCTGGTGAGGCAGAACAAGATTAGTGGCGGCAAAAATGAACAGGGGATGAGAGAGAAAGAGGGAAAGCAGGAAAATGTGGCAAGAAATGAGCATTTTGGGGTTGCAATAATGGCAGGCAAATGCGAAAAATATAATGATACAAAGCTCAGTATTTCAATGGTAGGACATGCAAATTGAATTTCAGGGGATTGTGATTTGAGAAGAGTGTTGAATGAAAGATACTTTCGAGGGGTTTTTTTTTTTTTTTTTTTTTTTTGGAAATGGGATCTGTTTTTAAGTTGAGTACAGCTTTAGTAGGAAACAAGTGTCTACAAATATACTAGAAAAATACAAGTATACTCCGATGAAATGGAAGAAGTAGGGTTTTTGTAGTAGAGTATTGTAGCTGGTTTAACTTGGTAAAAGCTAAAGAGGATTTTAAAGTAAGATCTCTTTCCTAGACAACTTTTGACAGTTCTTCTCGTTTTTCTAGATTTGTATTGATTGTTTAAATCATTTTCCACTCATGTACTAATCAGGTTAACAATAGTCATTAGGCATTTAAAATAGAGGGGGTTAATGAGTTAATCTACACTTAGGTTCCGTTTGTTTTGACGGAAAATATTTTTCCGAAAAATGATTTTTCTCCCTCTTTTAGTTTTRCTTTGTTTGTTTTGGAAAGAGGTGGAAAATCATTTTTCTCAAAGGAGAAAATGTCACTTTGGTAAAGGAAAATCATTTTCCTTTTGTAGAGAAGGAATGCCACAATTTCCTCCCACTTCTTACATCTCCCTTATTCATTCCCCCACTTCCTTCATTTRCATTACATTTTTCATTTTCTTCATGAGTTTTCCTCTAATCAAACAAACAAAGGAAAACTTTTTTCCTAGAAAATGATTTTTTATGGAAATTGTTTTCCCTAGAAAATTGTTTTCCTTCAAAACAAACGGAGCCTTGGAGCTCAAAGCAAATTTCGCCCAACATGGTGCAAATGTGCAATCGGCTTAAGGCRGGACCTTGGTCTACCGTGATCCCAGGACCACACAACTTTATATGGTCCTGCTACTGTACGATGTCGTTTTGACATTTCTGACTTTCCAGAAACACTTCGCGCTCTTCTTCGCTCGTCATCTCTCTGTTTCGTATACTTTTTTTTTCTTTTTCTTCTCCTTCAAGATTCATACACTTGATAATATTACAGATTTTGCACAAGATTCTTCATACTACACACAATTATATTTCAAATTATAGCAAAAAAAATCAAATTCTATAAAATACCAAATTTAGGTTTTGAAAATAATTCATATGGCTGATTTTGAAGGTTGTGATGAAATCGCAGAATGCTTCAATGAAGTTGAAGATGCTACTAACAAGGATCAGAATAATTTACRAGCTCATTCATTAATTGAATCTTCAAATGTTGGTACTACTTCAAAACCAAGTAAGTTTGTTGTTCTAAATTATTTGAATATTTGATTGATTTTTAGG
>SNQN01001616.1:43948-68825 GCA_008642245.1 Bassia scoparia | reverse complement strand
AATTAATCGATCCAATATGCAATCAAAAAGCAAAGATCAATGAACTCCAAAATGGATTTAAGGGAAGAGTATAAATTGGTGTATTCAGAGACCAGGGAAGAAAGGTATAATTTCAATTACAAATTTCCAAATATTTATGTGAATTTTATTAACACTTGCATGTATTTGATTCTTTGTTGGTTGAATATGGTAAGATAAGGAAGATATGCAAATTCTATAGAAGTAGCTGAATATCGAAGAGGAACTGATGTAGTTCCATTTTAAAAATAATTTTACAATTTAAGCAAATTTTTTGTTGAAGATGAAACATTTGCACTTTGTATAGCCTTCCAATTTGCTTGTGATTAACGCTCATTTGTTCAGCTTTGTGCTTATTATATTAGCAAGCAATTTTAGCTTTGATATTCATATATTTTTAATTTAGGAATTTGATGTTTGTTGGCTGGTTTTCATTTGCAAATTTTTAATTGTGAATTTGATGTCTTTATAAGAATTTGATAGATTCAATTAATGGTTTAGGAATGACGAATGCTTTCTAGTTGTTGTTTTTGTGATTAATTTCTGTTTAAATAGATACAGAGACCAACCCACAAAAAATGGTAAGAAAAGTCTTAAATGTTCATTTCAGTGTCATTAATCTGTTCATATTTCAATAGTTTAAAAGTTCAGAAACTTATCTTCAATCAATGTGAATTTGTACCGTTAAGTGCTATTTCTTCTAACATTTCTTCAAATCATGTATATTGAAAGTTATGATGCATTGCTGAAATACAGGAAGAATTTTTGAGATGAGACATGGAGATCAAACTCTGATAAACAATTCTGGTGTATTTTATATGCATCACATGAAGATTTTTAATGGAATTGTTTGAGAATTGAGATTGATCGTGTTTTTTGGGGTTTTTTTGCTGGGTTTTTGGGAGGTTTATGGAAGAGAGAGAAAATATTTTTGGGGTTTGAATGCCCGTCTCGAAAATAGAAGAGCGTTGTCGTCCAAAAAAAATAAAAGAAAAGAAATTTGAAGAGTGTGATTTCACATAGCAGGAAGTAAGATAGTCTGATGTAAGGGGCGCGTATGYCACACGAATCAGGACCACACAAAGTATTATGGTCCTAGGACCATAATAGAATTTGCCGGACCCACACTAACATGTGTGGGTACAGCCCACGCACTAAGTTTCAAACACAATAATACTCAACAATTGTCCACTTCTATCTATTGCGATGTTTGGTAATTGAGAATGAGAGTTTGAGGATTAAAAAATGGGATTGGGAATGAGATTGGATAGGTGAGAATAGATAAAATTATTTCTTATACCTTGTTTGGATAAACATTGGAATAGATTGGGAATATATTTACGAAATATAAAATTACGCCAATACCCTTACTATGTCACTTACCTTTTTTTCTTTAATGGCATTTTGGACAATTTTTCCCAATAAATTTATTCTCATCTCTATTACCTACCTCCTTACGTAATAAAATGGTTGAAATAGAGCCTTTTTATTCTTATTCCCATTCCCCATCCAAATTAACATTCCCATCTAACAAACAAGGGAAACACCTCAATTTGGGATTAAAACTCCCATTCCCACCCCCAATTCCCACATTTCAAATACCACGTATAATTATAACTAAAATATACCTTCATTGACATCATCAAAATATATGTGTCAATATCTCATGTAAAATTTTCCCTCCAAAACTACTTTTGACATCATTTTTAATTTTTTTTATCAAAAAACTTTAACCATTTATTTTTCAACGATGTTATTATTATCTATTGTACATCTCTATTATATAAGAGAATGGTGGTGGCGGTGGCGGTGATGATGTTCTAGTGAATTACAACTTTATCCTCTTTACTTCAAAAAACTAACACCAAAATCAATATATTCTACACTCATCTATTGAGCAAATTCAAGATATACACAAAATATTTGCCAAAAATAATCCACCAAAATCAATTAGGTGCTACAATTAAGGGATAAAGATTTTCAAATGAATAAATTATTAACGCAACAAAAAACTTGCTCAATACACTACATACATTTTTTTAGTGTCTATCAGAAGCCCCCACTTTGACTGAGTCTGGAGCGACGATAGTCTCGTAAGACGAAGTCAAAGTATTCATCGGGATGGAGAGAACTCCAAGGACGATTCTAGCGAACCCTGATACCCTTTTTGTCGGTACCTACAAAACAAGTTAGTTTTACCGTGTAGCCGTTTCCCATTGCGTCTGATTTGCTTGCCTTGGTAATTTTATCGGAGCAAACTCCAAAAACCCGGAAACGTGGCGAACTTCTTGACGGGGCGAAATTCCAAAACCCTGGAGATGCTGACGAGCTTCTGTAGCGGGGAAAATTCCAAGACCCGAAGATTGTAATGCTTGAGATTTCTATAGCTGGAGAATCGTAACCGAAAGATACTTGTGCGGATTATCTGTACGGAGAAATCGTATAGACCCAAAGATTTGTGCTGGATTTCTTAGGCTGGGAGAAATCGTGACCGAAAGATGTTTGTGCTGGATTTCTGATAGCGGGAGAAAGTCGTTAGACTCGAAAGACTGTTGTGCCTGATTTTCTGTAGCGGGAGAAATCGTAGACTCGAAGATTTTTGATGCTGGGATTTCTGATTAGCGGGAGAAATCGTAGAACCCGAAGAGAATGTATATCGGAATTTTGGAGCAGAGAGATTCAAAACCCGAGAAAGGATGTGGTATTGCTTTGAGTCTTTGAGATGTCGAAGTGGAATGCCTTGAAGGAACACTTGGATTCGTACTCATGGGGTATTTTGGTAGTGTTTGCAGCGTCGGAGGGTAAATGTGTAATTGCAAGGTTTTTGACAAAGTTTCCATATTCCCGAGGATTGAACGACCGTGTGGATGATCGAATATAATGCCGCAAGTTTAAGAAGTGGGCACGAGGCGTTCAAATGGAGCGTAATACGCTAGACTTGCTATATATACGCTCTAGTATCTGCGTATAATACGCAGAACTTCAGCGTATTATACGCTTCTTTTTGGCGATATTGTTATTCCAGTTCGCGTTCTTGTTTTGTCATTTCGCCATTGTTTCAAACATTTCGAAGCCCTTGCTTGCCTTTTCCTCACAAAAACTTGCCCAAGTTCTTGTTAATTTCTTGCTCAAATTCAAACCCAAAGAAGATTAGAACCATTACGTTAGACTGGCACGCACTCGCGATAGCTGGGCGCGCAGCTTCGGTCACTACATCGAGGTGCTTGCGTGGCTTGAGCCCACGTAACCCGCCGCGTGAGTGCTTGGTAGTGTTGTCGAGTAAGGGGAGTCGCCACCGTGCCTATAAAGTATTCACGGTGACGCCCGAAACGTTGGTGCCAAAATATCGGCCCCATTTTCTGATCCAGTAACAGGTTCGTGGTTCGGACATGGTACGGAATCAGATCTGAACCCAATCGCCCGCATGTAGCGCCTCTACTCGGTCTCATGCACATTCCATTCATGCACGGTTATTAGAATGCCACATAATTACACTTTTTAGCACCTTAGAAGCGTACTAACCCTAAAGATTACTACGAATGTGTTTCTAGTATGCACAAGAAACTACGCTAACCTTAGAGATTTGACCACTTTGCATATAATCAAGTTTAAAACGTGCCTAAAACCGGTTTCCGATAGTTGAATCTGATTTTAAAGTGATTCACATTAAATTTTCCTCTTTTATTTGCAAAATAGTATACAGAATGATACAACAATGACAAGCGAAGTATATGAACTTCAAACATAATATACAAACCAATCTTACCCTAACATCATGCCAAACCAAAACAAAAAGTTAGATTCGTAATAAAAAACGAGCAAATGAAATCTTCCGCCTATGAAATCGCTATACACAGACAAACAAAACAAATTTAGTTCAGAATAAAA
The DNA here is from genome assembly GCA_008642245.1 of Bassia scoparia. NCBI lineage: Eukaryota > Viridiplantae > Streptophyta > Magnoliopsida > Caryophyllales > Amaranthaceae > Bassia > Bassia scoparia. Next base: position 64,919 of record SNQN01001616.1, on the reverse strand, counting down.
AATGAGCGAAATGAGCCTTCGCCTGAATCGCTTACAAAGGATAAGAAACTTAGTATTGGACAGTATAGATTAATAATGAAAATGAATAAAAAAAAGAATGAAACAATGAAAACGTTAAAAACATTAACTGACAACCTACATATTTACATGGAACGAATTAAAATGAGTTTTACATGTTTGTTAATTAGATCGAAAACTTCCTAATAGTGATTAATTGAGAAATAGAAGTATGTTTATGCATAATCTCAGAAATAACCTGTTATTGCTTGTTGAATCAAACGGGGAAATCGTTTGGCCATATAAACTCAAGACGAATTATTTTAGTGTTTGAGAGAGTGAGAGAGAAACGCAAGTTAGGGACGAGAAGATATAATAACGTGTGTATGCCGGAATGAAGCAAGGCAGGACGTATTATAGGCGCGAGGGGAAAAAGGAGGGAAAACCCCAACGTATTGACGCAAGGAGACCCTGCGTATATACGCAGATCTGCGGTATATATCTCTGCGTATTTTTTTTTGAATTTCCTCTCGATTTATTCCATAATACGTGTTCGCTTGATTCACGCACCTAGACACCTTCCTCCAAGCAAGAGTTCTAGAGCTGTTCTTAGAAGGTTCCACAGTATTTCCGGAGTAATTTTTTTGTGTATTTTGTATTTGATTTCTGACGTATAAAAGAACTAGTAAAATCATAGAAAAATAAAGAAGAATCAAGAAAAATAATCTAAAAATACTGAGTGAGCTCAGAAAAATGTGAAGGTGTGAATGACCAATGATTAAATATTTAAAAAATCCTAAAAATAGAAAGAAAATAAAATAGAAAATAATTAAAATAAATAAAGAAAATGTTTTTGCCCCTTTATTTGTCCTTTGCTCAATAAGTTCCGAGTATGGACATCACGTATTCCAACTTTTGTGAGGTTCAAAGCATCTTTTCTATTGTCGAAACAATCACGAGACGCGTTATCATCACTGATTACTCTTTTGGGAGAGCATTTTTAGTGTGTCTACACATTCTTTTGAAGACATACATCTTAAACCAAGTATAACCTCCTGTCCATTCTACAATTTTTTGTCTCATTTTTCAGATTTAGGTATTTATTTCATGACTCACTTTGCTTGAATTGTTCAATTCGTTTATGCTTGCAATGTGGCTTTGATGAGAGATATGTCAATCTTTGTTGTATGTCTATGCTTTGCTTGTTTTCTTTGAATTTGAGATGAAGCCTGATGAATTGAGCAAGGTGTGGCTTTGAAAATAAATGTGATTTTGCCCTCCCACTTGGGCCGATTTATTTAATCCAATTTTGGCTTTAAATTTTTGTTTGAAATATGCTGTGGAATTGGCTCTAGATATTGCTTGGGATTTTAGGAATGTGAGATTCTTCCTTTGTGATTGAACTTTTTGATGATTATTGGCTTGAATATTGAATGAACTACTTTGGAAAATTGCCCTTGTTGCTCATACTTGATGATTACTGCATCTTGAGGTTGATGATTGAAATGCAACCATTGCTTTCATTGCCTTGAAACTCAAACATTGGCTATGTGTTAGCTTGGTATAAAATCAATTACTAATAGCTTCAAACCAACAAACTTATCAAGCGTCCATGTTTAACATAATGTATAGCCTCCATTTCTGCGAAGACATTCTCGCTTCTTTCATAACACGATGGCTGTTTTAAAACATTGTCTTCAAACCATTCGTATGTAAGTAGGCTTGATATCGCCATCGTTGTGCTGTCACTACATGACAACTTCGAACCTATTCCAAAGCTACTCATGTAATGTATTAGCCTGAAAGTTTCAAATTGCTTTCTTGCTTGCTTCACATGTATGTTGGTTTTCACGTACACAATACCTTAGACTTATTCCAAAGTCATGTTGTAATGTATGCTTGGGTCATACAACCTTAAGGCGATTTTTCCTTGCGGTTATTACACTTCTAGTGTTTGGTATTGATCCATGTATAGCCGTTATGCTGCCATTTGTTTCCTAATTGTTTGTATTTTCACTTGTTAGGATGACGGACCTATGGAGGAGATATCTAGCGAGGTAGAAGACGTCCCTACTCATGCCAGTCGAAGAAATGCGCTGGAAATGCCCATCCGTCTCCGGACAGTATTTGTGCCAAGAAGAAGCCCATATAGCGTCTCGCCCTCTTTCAGGATTGTAAGCATCATTCCTTTCTCTTCTTGTTTTTCGTGGATGTGGTCATTTAATTGAGTTTGCTTCCTTGCAGGAAAATTATGAGCTCAGAGACCATGGTCACTTCTCACGGAGTGGCCAACTTTTTCTTGCGCACTCTCGACGACCGACTTTAATGACTCATCGAGAATACTAGTTCCATCACTCGTAGGAGACTATCAAAAGCACATGACAACTACCGGGCTCCATCCTTTGTTCTTGCAGTTGTTGGATGGTTCTGGGACACGACCAACAGTTCACTTTCCGTGGGGGAAATGGACTATCAAACTCTTAAAACTTTCTATGCTCACAGCCTGACTTTCACCGGGCACTGTGGTGATTGACCCCTCCAACACTAGTTAGAGGAGAAGCATGTGAAAGCCTGGTACTCTTAGAGGATTGTGGATGGACAATGTTACTAGAGTCCAGCAAAGCTGCATCATCTTGCTGTTGAATGATCAACACTTTTGGTAACGGATGCCGGGGCTAAAACCCGTGCCAATTGCGTTACCTTGCTCTTTGGGGGATTTGGATCGTCGGTTTCAAAATTTGGACTGGGCCGGTTATTATGCTCAGCTGCTTGTGAGCATAGGACAGCTTCCGGCAATTAGATTGTTGGGTGAAGGTGCGATTAGAGGCCCATGGCCGGGTGATTAAGTATTAATTTGCCCTTTGTATCTTTGTCTTTCTTTTCACTTGACGTGTTGACTTACTTGCTATTTCTTGCAGCTCGGCTTACTCTTATCTTCGCCCTCATGCCCCCAGCGCTCTTGGCCTGCACAGATCCCGCTGTCATGTGTTGGACGCGCGTCAGAGCTATTGGACCCCAAGATGCTCTGATGGACATCGTAGAAGATAACTATTGAAGGCCATGAGGTAGATATCTTGCCCTTGGTTAGTCTCTCTCTTTTTGCTTCAATACTTCGTACATTTCCCATTTTTTATTCATAGGTGCACTTCGTCCTTTCGCCGAAAGCTGATCATTCAGCTGCTGCCTTAGCCCGTTCCATGACCGGACCCTCGTCGGTGTCATGACGCCTACTGAAGCGGATTTTCTATCTGTGAACGTTGTAGTGAGCACGTATTGCTCGAATTTTCCTGTGGATCCCGGCAGTCCTCGCAATGATGATGCACTTCAAACCTTGCTTGCACTAGGAAGTGCTCTTTTGAGCCCATGATCAACCACCCTTTTATTTGTCCTCTTTATACCTTAACTGAGGGTGCTTGTATATGAAGTGTTGATCCCTCGCCTGCTCCTTGCTGTCAAGTTCATTCCTCGCCCCGGGGTACTGCACCTTCTTGTTATCTGGACTGTTGTTGCGAAAGCCATTTTAAAGGCTTGTTTCTCGCTTTTGTAAGCATGATTTGGCGAATGGAGTTGTCCTTTTGCTGACGTTACCATCAGTTATGATGGCATCACGGTCCAGTACAGGAGACCTTTGGATTGAGGCGCCTGTGCAGAGCATGCATTGCTCACGTTCCTTGCCACTAACTTCGAAGCAGTGATGTACTTATGTTTATTTCTTCTATGATTTCATTTCGTTGTGAGGTAACGCTTGTGATGCCTTCAGTTTAAGCTGAGCGGGTCGGAGCGACTGTCGAGGTATTGATCCTTGAATATGGAACTCTGAAGATCGCAAAGCTTCTTGGGCATTTAAGCCTTCACCAGCGCCTTTTGTTTTAGCGTTTATTAACTGCTTAGCTTGTTTGAAATACTGTATTCCTGTTTTGTATTCAGAGTAACAAAAGCAGTCTGCGCCTAGTCTTTCATGTCTCAGTTCTCGACTCAGTTTAGCTTTTCAGCAGATCACAGTTCGTGTCTCAACCTCCTCGAATTCAGGCCCCCGCCCCCAGGCCTTCCATATGCTCCTCGAGTGCGGCGAACCACCCATCACTCATGTCGCCAGAATTATTGACCCAGTGGTATCGCTTCATGAACTCAGGAGATGGTATGGGACCGGGGTGCACCTCATGTAAACTGGAACACTTAGGACTAACTTAGCCTTGAAACACTACGGTTGATATATATGCACTTATGTAGCAACTTATGAATGTATGATGCATGTGTTGTATACTTGAGACTATGATGTAATTGCATGTATTGTGTTGTATGTATGTATGTATGTTTGTGCGTGTATGTAACCTAGTATGCATTGAGGTACGACTTTTCTCCGGAAAAAGACCAAAAAATGACGAAACCCACGATGCTTTGAGTCGCAGTTAAAGCACCATGCATTAGCCGAATACAACAACTCGTCCCCCGAGTTTGCAAAATATGCTGATTGTAGATGAAAAATACAGTAAAAACTCCCCAATAATCCAAGTAAATCATCCAAAGTTGCAAACGTGATGGCGTAGTATGGGCGTATTATTACGCTACAGAGAGCGTATTATACGCTGCCGACAGTTGGGTACGATACTTGCGAGTGGAGAAGCTGTGATCAGGTGGGTTGTTCCATGGTGGCGTATTCAGAGAATTGATTGAATCGGATGACGAGCAGGGACTTGATATTAGTGGTCGCGGGTCGTGTGACTTTCTATTTTCCTGTCCGTCTAATTGCGTTAGATGGCAGGAAACAAGTCATCCCAGATCGCGACACTCGCAGGCTTCCAAATCACTCCATTGTGTAGGCATCCTTGAAGAAGGTGGTGGACTTTATGGGTTGCCCGTCTAAGCTGAGTGTATAATCTTGACGACGTGATCGGACCACTTTCCGTTTTACAAGAAGCGATGACTGCGACCAATGCGACGGCCTCGTGCTGGACCAGTAGGCGCGGAGAGGAACGAATTTTAGAAGAAACGACCTTTGGAATGAAGATGCCTTTGTTCCTAACCCTAGCGTCGGAAAGAATACTGCGAGCTCGAGTCAGGACAGACTTGACCAGGACATTTCCTGTTGGTAGTAGACATAGGCCCACTGAATAGGAAGATCAAGGAAATCAAGATCCATGCTCGAGAAAAGACTATGCCCAGAAAGAAAGTTGAGAAGACTTATGACAAAGAAGCGAGTCAAGTGGGTGGATAAGAAGCAAGTGAGATGGATAAGAAGCAAGTGCAAGCGGATGACAAAGAGAAGAAAGATTGACTGCTTTATTTCGTTTAGCTTTTATTGTAGGCCTGCATGCCATATTTTATTATTAGCACTTATGTGTATGAACTTAAATATAAGTTTTAAATAAAAACAACGCTTTATTTGCTTTACATTATTTCATTATTTGTGTTTTTCGTTGTTTTTTTGAATTAACATGAGCAAAGGAAATGGGGAAGTATTATATTGGGCCGACACTTCAAAAGAAAGTTGCCTTTACGTATCACAATGTGGAATCAGGCCTCTTGTAGTCATATGGTTGGGGTGAAGGGTAGTCAAGATTTTTGGTGTTAAATGTAATAATTTCTTTAATTTATCTTGTTGATGAGGTTGCCAAACTCGTACGCCATTCATACTATCACACCTCACGCCCCTCCAATTAAATGTTCTACTATGAGGACCTGCCCAATTGGACGCGAACTTGCCCACGAGGCTCTAAAACATTTTTCCTCAATGCCTTTAACACCAAGTCACCTTTCCTTGATGTTAACTGAGACTACACCTTTGTGAATGCCTTGTGATCCTTTGTTGATAGATTGCCACAGTTGTTTAAGGCGATGGCCTTCCACCAAAATGTGAGTCATCATATTCTAGCACGGACCCACTCAGGCTTCGGGACTTGCTTTCGAGCAGAATCGGAGCATGGAACCTCCAAAAAAAATCAATCTGGTTGAACGCTCATTTCCATAAACCAGTGGAGAAGGGGTGTATCCCGTGAGGTCCGAATGCAGTTCGATTATCCCCAAAGAGCAAAAGGGTTGTGAGGCCAATCCTTATAGTTTCAGCATCTTGCATGATCTCTTTACATTTTTGTTGCTGTATCTAAGCAGCTCCGTTGGTTTGCGGCCGATGACGCGGGAGGACGATTGATGCCTGAATTTTGTACTTAGCCAATCAAATCAGCCACTGTTTCTGGAAATGGTTCCGTTGTCGATAATGAATTCATGTGGCACTCCAAAGCGGACAAACAATATTTGTTCAATGAACATTTGCCAATGTTTGCTTGAAGGTCGCATTGGAGGCTGCCTCCACCAGTTTTGTGTAAATAGGTCGATGCGGACTAGAATGAACTCTGCCACCTTTCCTGGGTAATCTTTCCAATTTAGTCGATGCCCATGTGGAAAAATGCCAAGGGGAGGTGAAGTATATTAGTTTAGGGATGGATAGCATGCTGCAAGAGTTGGCATTCTGTGGCACCGTGTCACACTTACTTGAGATAGTTGTGACAGTCCTTTCCATGATCAATAATACAAGGTGATGATTTTTCTCGCCAACATTTTGCACTCATATGCGTGCCGCACACGTTCCATGCACGTTTATCCATGATCGCTTTTGCTTCTCTTAGACAATACAAAGTAGTGGAGCGACGTGATAACCCTTTTTGTGCATTTCCCTTCGTGTAGCACTAGTTTGATCCCAATCGCCTTAGATGTTTGTGCTTTCTTCGAGGCCATGGGAGGGTATTCTTGTTTTGCAAGAACTTCAAGATATTGTGAAATACCAAGGCTCATTTCCTTCGCTTGAAAGAAATCTTGCTCTTTCATCCTCTAAGCATTGACATGAGCTGGGGCTTGCCGCCTTTCGAGACTAAGTGCATATGGTTAATGAGTTGGGGATCCTAATCATCGAGGCTAGTTTACGCAAGGGTCTGCCAAAATTGGAGTCTGCAAATTGGAGAGTCGGCGGAGGTAGGTAATACTCTATGTTCTTTGAAATGTCGAGCCATTGTCTCTAATGCTGCTTAATTAAAGGCCATAAGCTCTCACTTCTGAAGCTTTCCCTTTCCCAGAGATGTTGATTGAGATCAAGGAAGAGGTTCCCCGTATACCCTCAACTTCTCAACTCCGAGCCCATGGCTGATTTCTAACCCAATTTTTTATGCAGGCTTCTATTCTGCAGCGTGTGTTGATGATGCCTTGCAAATGATATCGTGAAGTTCACGTGACTTTCACGAACTCGGTCGTGTGCTGCTTCTCTCCTGCGGGATAACCATATAAAATGTGTCCACCACAGTGCCTGTTTTAGTTCTGAATCCATCAAGTGATACAACACCAGCCTCGTGAGGGCTCGCCCCGCTTAGGGGGCTGACCTCAGCTTCGAAGTGTCATGAAAATTGAGCCATGGAACCGCATTAATGCCTGGTAGTTTCGAATGGAGGGATCCCACGTGCCTATAATAGGTTATTCACGGACGCCGAAACATTGTGCCCTAAACTAGTGCCCCACAAATAGGTTCAAACCAAAGTGATGGTTCGGGGACATACGATTGAACAGTAACCCAATCCCCCGCATGTAGCGCCTCTACTCGGTCTCATTGTAGGTTCCAAACATAACAAATTAAATTCAAAAGCCTATTAATGATCTTGAAAGCGCACTAATCTAATATTATTAGGATGAGTTGCTAGTATGTACAAACCAAGACTTTCTACTATGACAAGCGATCATTGATTGTTTAGTCAATATTCAATAATGGTTGCCTAGAAAACCGGTCGCCATATGTATCTGACTTTAATGTTGCATACGCCAGTTGTTGAATTCGGGTCTTGTAAGCAATATAAACAAGTGTGATTAGGATTAATATTATATATACAAACATGAAAACAAGGTTAGTAAGCGATGATAATATATATTGGTGTCCTCTCACCTCGCACTCAAATACACCAAATCGTTAAAGCAAAAACTGAAAAGAACCGTCCTTTGATCGAATGCTTCAAGACAAAAAAGGAAGAAAATGTTAGTAATTGACGTAATAACGATGATTGCATATAATGAATTGTGACGAAGATAATGGACAATAACTTAATAAGTGTTAATGAAAACGAATTTGTAAAACATGATGGACAATCCTACATATTAATATCAATTAAAAGGTAGAGTTTCTACATTGTGTGATTTAATTGAAACTCGCATAAGAATTAGTCAAATTAAAATGACAAAAAGAATTTAATAGAGTCAAAAAAGATGTTTAGTGAAGTAATCTCAATTAATACCTTGATTGTCAGCTTGTTAATCGAAACGATCGAGCTTAGACAACTCAAGAAGAATGTATTTAGAGTATGAGAGACTGAGAAAAGAATACGCAATAGAGACGGAGGAGGAGATAGAATAGACGTGGTGTTGAAAACGTTGTTTCGGACTGAGCGAAGGAGGCATGTATTATAGGCACGAGGAAAAAACGAGTGTCGCAACCCTGCGATACGCAGAGAGCTGCATATACGCAGGTGCCTGCGTATATACGCAGTCGCTAATGACGCAGTGACGCTTATACGCAGAGGCTGCGTATAAGCGCAGCCTCTGCGCTATTATACGCTGCCCTAGCGTATTATATTGTTTCCAAAACCTCGAATATTTTGATTTCCTCATTTATTCAGTATCCTTGATTCGACGCACCATACACCCTTTCTCTCCAAGCAAGGGTTCTAGAGTGTTCTAGAGTTCCACGTAGTTCCGATTATTTTTGTGTATTTGTATTTTTTTTCGTTTTTTTGCGTATAAAAACTTATAAAAATCATAAAAATGTAGAAAAATCAGAAAAATAATCTAAAAATACTGGTTAGAGCTCAGAAAAATTGAAAGTGTGGGAAAAGTGGAAATAGAGATCACCAATATAAATTATTTTAAAAATCCTAAAAATTAAAAAGGAAAACCTAAAAAATAGAAAAATAATTAAATAAATAAAAGAGAAATGTTTTTGCCCCTTTTATTTTCCTTTGCTCAAAGTCCCAGTATACCTCACGTATTTCCAACTTTTGTGAGTTCAAAGCAATCGTTTCTGTAGTCGAAAACAACGCGAACGCGGTATGTTTCATCACGATTACTCATTTGGGAGACAATTTAGGCTCATACACCCGTCTTCAAGTCATCAATAGATCTTGTCGGGAATTCAAAGTCTTCTTGGCTTGCTTCTCCGGGCGAATTGCTAGAATTCATGAACGAATGCCTTATCCCCATTGATGGGCCTTTGGTACAATACTTGAGATCGAATTCGCGAAAGCATAACCACCCATCTTGATATGGCGACCCACTCATAGCAGGTTTTCCAGGAGATCTTCACTGATCATCTGTGGAACAATGGTGGACTGTATTGAAGAAGATAGTGCCGCAGCTTTTTGGTTGCCCAAACAATGCAAGGCAAAGCTTTCTTGTATTGGATACCTCGTCTCATATTGGAAGAAACTTTTTCTCAAAGTTAATATGATTGGAATTTTCCTTCCCTTGCTCTGAGCAGCAGTGCTTCCAGCAGCTGTTGAGTCAGTAAAGTAGAGCCGTAGTGGTAAGGCCCGGAACTGGCAGGTAGAGATAAGGTTGAATACTTTCACCTTGTCAAAAAAGCCCGTTGACATCATCGCCCAGAAGTCTTTGGTTCATCCTTTAAGCTTCGAAAGATGGGTTCACACACCATAAGTAGTTGGAGGATAAACCTGCTATGTATTGAAGACGTCCCCAAAAATCCTCGGATCTCCTTTTCGTTTGAAGTGGTTTGAGGGACTTATGGCTTTGATTTTTGGAAGGGTCATTTCGAGCCCCGGGCTGCTAATGACATACCCAGAAGCTTTCCAGAAGTAACTGCAAAGCATATTTTTTGGATTGATCTCATTATTGATATTTGCCGAAGCCTCTCGAAGAACTTCTAAGACAGCGTTGTAGATCCTTCCGTTTCTTGCCTTCACATCATGTCTTCAAACATCTATACTTCCACTCGCTTATGCATCATGTATGCAGAAGGTAGTGGCAGCGCATTGAAGTGGCTCCGCGTTTTTCAAGCCGAACGCAATGCATTGATTGTAGCAATATTCCCCAGGAGTGAGATGAAGTGTCTTCTTCGAGTCTTTTTCAGCCATCTTATTTGATTATATTCCCGCATATCCATCCATGAAGGATAACAGAGCATGATTTGCGTGTTATCCAACCAAGATTCTATGTGTTGTAGGAATCTCCTTTGGGTTGCTTTGTGAGGTCGCGGAATCGCCACACATTCGGCCCTTTCGCATCTCTTCCATGACTGGGACTACATTGCAATCCATTCTGTTAATGCACTGTCTTAATGAAACCTGGCTCTTAACGCGTTGACTACCTCTTTCTTCAAATCTTGAGTGATATATCAGTTTCATTCTTCTTAGTTACTGCTTGACAGTTTTGCCCTGCCAACTAATGTATGGTATGTCAGCAATCTCTGAACATCCCTAGCATGTCTCGGTAAGACCATCAAAACACATTACTTGTATTCTTTGAGAGTCTGGACTAAACTGATGCCTTTCTTCTACAGTGAAGTTGGAGACCTATTTTATCAGTTTGTGTCATCATTGCTAGAAATGTTGATTTCTCAGTGTCATGTCAATGATGGGGTTCTTGTGCTCATGTTCTTCCATTTGCTTTTATGTTCAATCTCATTTTTGAATTTTTAGAAGTGTCAGACTTAACGTCAATCAAGGAAGAAGAAGACGAGAAGTAAGCAAAAAGCATAGTCTTTTTGAATTCAAAAAATCATTACATCGAAGCAGAAGCCTCAGCAGAGGCGGAGAATCGAGAACATTATCAGACTCAAAACAGGTTTATTTTCCAACATGACCGTCCTTGACTCGCTAAGCACTAGACTCCTTAAAACTTAGACTGGACTCGACTCAGGAACCTGTCCTCAGACTCAGGATTCTTCAAACATTTGGTCCCTCTCCAGCAGGAAATTGAAACTTGCGGCCGTCTGGTGCAGTGCATCTTCAAAGTTTATGCGCCATCCTCGACACCATGTTATTTGCTAGGAGTCAATCAGCTGTATTGGGTCGAAGGACTCGTCAGCTCCACTACTCTCGTTGAACAGTAGCTTCCTTTTCTTCCTTTGCCATTGCCAAAAGAGTAGACCCATGCCCATGTAGATTCATCAATAGGGTTTGCGGTTTGACGAGGGATCACTTGACCCTATCTTCATTGAAGTCACACTTAAAAGACCTCCGAGTCCTGATACTTTTTGCCATCAACAGTATAGGAGAGGTTCAGGGAAGTCCAAAGCTCGGAAAATCTCGCCATCTGCATAAGAGAAGCCATTGAGAGTAAGCTCGGAAGGGGCGAGTGGTGGTCCCTATTAAGTTCTTCTTCTCAAGTAACATATTTTAGTGCTTGCATCCCTCATTTCCTTTTTAGTGGAGAGGATCCCAGCGCCGAACTTGTCATCTCTCTGCGGAGATCGAAGAGAGGATGAAGATGCCTTGTTAGATCCTAGCCATTCCAGGGAAGTAACCTTGTTTCTTCAGTTCTTATAGCATGATAGTGAGATTGGCATCATAAGGGGATTCTTCAATCACAGCAGTTGAGAACCCCCAAAGTTCCTCATCTTCATTGTCATTTCTTGCAATGTGGACTTCCCTATTGCTTGCGATTTCATGGGAGATGCGTCGATAGTTACCGGGAGCGCCTATGAGTATAAGTTTTGACTTTGATGTAGACTGAGGCGACAGCTCATAGTTTCATGCAGCGCTAAGGTGGCCAACATAGTTGAATGAAGTTTGTAACGTCATTACATGGAACTTCACCCTTTTTTCGTATGTCCAGCAGCAATGTTGAGCCATACGATACTCCGAGAGCTTGTCTCCTTGAATTGATGTACGACGAATTGGTTTTGAGTATTAGCTTGGAAGATCATCATATGCGATTCCAGCTTATTGAGCTCCGTTAAAGGGCAAACATTGATGCAGATCCATGTCTACCAAGTCATTGGATAATTGAACTGCCTACACACCACAGTGAGGTGAAGGGCCTTATTGTGATGGGGCCCTTCAGGAGGGAAGGTCATCGTCGGAGAACACTATGTAAGGTAGCCACGTTTGGTTATGACAATTAAACCAACCCTTCTGGTGGTTGTCTCACCGAGAACATTGATTTCAGTGAGAGTTTGAGAGAGCCTCACTTACTCTTCGATAATGTGACGATCAATTGCGCAAAGACGGCTGTATACGTTAATCGGCTTTGTCTTCTTAATATGCTTGATGATTGATTCTCTTCTTCTGTGGGATGATTTGAGTTATAGTAGTGTCATGCTGCGATGGCTAGGAACACGCCCACTCCTGTGAGTACTATGCACATCATCTGTGCCTAGAGAATCTTGTCCTGAAATCCTTCTTCAAGATCATTACTCCAGTGCATGGCTTGATTAGGTCGCGACGCCTTCATAATAGTCGTCCGTCTCGTCGCTGTCCCATAAGCCATATAACAGAAGGTCATAAGAGCTCAGAGGTGACATTGACAGCTTGACCACTGACAGATGAGGTAGTAAGGTCAAAATGTTTTCTCATCAAACAGAATCATGAGAAGTAGGTAGGGAGACGTGAATGTTCGGCTTTTGCACCTTGTGGAAGTGGGAGCCTTCCATCTTCTACCACATGTCTTGGATCGCATCCTTAAGCTTAAACAGTCCTCAGTTGTGTGCCTCTCCTTGGTGGTACTTGCAATAGGCGTTTGGATTCCGATTCCTACTCTTTTATCCCTTAGAATTGAAGTGGCGTCCAAGTAGGGTAATCTTCCCTTGGAATTGGAAGTCGCTCAAGTGCTTGAGTGTAAGTCATACCAATTGAGAATATTCACGCCTAGGACGTAGTAACCTTGATTTCTGGGAAAACCAGAGTAGCTTGCAGTGCGAACGTTGTTTTGAAGACCAGAAGTTGCTCCTTTCTTGTTGTTGTTCCATTCTTGGTTTGTTATCTAGAGCTGTTTTCTTTCAATAAGTCATCCTCGTAATGGCAATCCAATGTGGTAGACCTTATCGAAGGATCTAGGCCCAAATAGCGTAAGAATGTTTTTGTATCTGGTGTAACGTTTGATTAGAAAGAACTTTCACCATTTCAACTTCAAGGGGAGTTGAACCAAGTTTGTCAGCAGCTTCTTTCCATCTAGAGAGAATGAGTCAATCCCTTTTTCTCGCTTGTTTCAGAATTTCAAGTTCGAGAAAAGTTTGAGTTTGAAATGTTTTCCCTTACTGTACGAGTCAATAAAAGCAAGGCAACATCTTCCCAAGTTTCATCTTCCTTCTTAGACAAGAGAAAAACCGATTTCTTGAACAAGGGTGCAAGCGAGAGTGGAAAGACCTCGGTAGAAGGAGAATCGACCCCTGAGGAACGCGGGTGGCCTAAAAGGCCTTGAGAATAGGAAAACGGGGATCGTCAGGTAGTCTTGAATTGAGGAGATCGTGGGCCGAGAATTAGTCAGGGAGTTTGCGGCAGGGGATATCTGCATTTTCAGTGTTTCATAGTAAGTCGCCCCATCCAAGTGTCCTTATTGGAACATTTTCTGCCATTGTTCTTAGCCTATTGCGCAGAAGAAGAGTTTAATTTAAAAAATAGGGCGGCGGACAAATATTTAGACATCTTGACCATAATCATATTCCACGCAACGCTAAGCAATGGGATTGGATGGAATTAATGAATTGGTACCAGTGCTCAGTTGAGATAATGTTTCTTTCTGCTCTGCAGTATTGATAAACCAGCCTCACACACATCTCCATATACACTGCGCTATCGTCGAGTTTCTTTACTCTATGTTGAAGGATTTTTCTCTGACCTTGAGGATTTTAGTTCTTGTAGAAATGATCGTTGATAGGTCTCCGCTTGAAAGGTTGCCCTTTTGCGGAGTATTGGTGATGGTGGATGAGTTGGCATCTTTATCCGTAAGAGCTTTCGAAACTTAGATGCATCTTAGTTATTTGATAGCTGTAACTCAGTGGATGTGTGCCAGGATTATTGAGGAGTATCGTTGAGTTATATCACGCAATTCGTTGATATTTTCGTTCCAAAAGACATATTATGCATCTTTTCATTAGTAACTAAATAACCTATAACCAGGAATTGAATTCGTATAGCTTCAACCTTGTAGCTAGAAAAACTCATATAGACAATTTATAGGCCAATATTCATAGTCAGATATGAGTATCCTAACATTGGTGCCCATTAGCATTCAAGTCTCTTGCGCTAATAATTTTGCCAATTAACAAACAAATTGACTACATTCATTATGATATTACATAATTTTGTAGAATGGATCATACCTTTTCCTTCTATTTTTTTAATACATATTCATGTGTTTTATTTTAATTTCTATATTTTAATTTTAGTTCTTTAAATTATTTTTTCTTACCGTTTCATGTTATCCCTCTTTTTTTCTATCTTTCTTTTGTCATTTGTTTTTTTTTGGGAAAAAGTGAATGATTCCTTTGTTAACACAACAGAGATTGTGCTTCTGTTATTGTTCTCGCATTTTCATTATGTCCTTTCTTGTACTTTTTTAACAGAGGATTCCGATGAAAATAGCTAATTGTTTTGAGCAATGCATGCAATATCCCTGATCCAGTCTAACTTAAGCCTACTGGTCCTCATGATTATATCTTTATGTCATGCGTTTAAGCCCAAAGATATTAGCTTTAGCACTAAGACTAGATTAGTTCTACCAATGTAGTGTTTAACATCGATAATTGCACTTCATTCTTATAACATTTCATAAAGTCGCACGAACAAAATGACTTGAGTGAGATTGAGGTAGTCAACCACCTAGGTCCAGTTCTAGGAGCACACTGAGCAATTCATAATGATGACTAGTCAATGTCGCCAATCAGCTTACTTAAGTCAAAAGCTTTCTTCTTTGCTGTAACACTATGCCTAATACGCAGTAGAAGCTGTGTGTCCACGCTATTGTCCTACTCTGCCACACCAAGGCAATTTAAACGATGATTGGTGGCCCTCCAAGGTACTGTGGAATCGCTCTTATTAAAGCAAAACACGCTACACCAGAAATTCGTAGTTAACAACGTAGCTCACAGCGACAGGTCAGCTTGATACTTGCCCATCTCGAGATTACTACTATATACCTATAGACCATCTCTGACTCTCAATTTAGCCTACAATTTCCAAAACCACAGATAGTTGACTACTCACTCATACACTTCTTCGATAACTATGAGTTTTGAAAGTGACATCGAGCTGATATAAAAGTGTACAGACATGCCCACATTCAGAAGCTACCAAGGTACAAAGTTGCACATTGTATTGGCACGTTAATAAGTTTCTGAACATTCTTTTGACACCTTGATGCGCAAAATGAACAAAGTTATGACACTGAAGCGTCACATGCAAGAAACATGCATTACAGAAAATTTTCTACTATTAAAAACCATTTTTGAGTGATGGATTACGAGAACGTTTGGTCTCTGTATCCTTAAGTTATAACAGTAACCACTTTTACTTACCACCTAACGGTGAATTAACAATCACACCACTAGTAAAGACAAGTGCCAAATCTGATTATCGGCTTAACACCTGAAAAAAATGACGAGTTCTCTACACTCGAAATCTACAATAGTGTCTTAAGAAATCAATATCCCACATAATTATGTATATCAGCATAACTCGAACAGCATCTCGCGTTTTGTTCAACAAAACTCGAAAATCTCTATAAAATAAAAAAATGTCTATGATATATATTTCACACAAAGCCTTAAAATGCTTGGCATTATAGAGGAAGTCAAATTACTGCGAGACAATATTCTTGAAACGCAAAAAAATGAAAGCGGTTCAAAAAGAGTCACAACAGAGGCAAAAAATCATGAGTTTATTTCTATACAACAATTTCGAGATTGTTTCATCTTTCAAGGCATTATATCAAAAGGTTTTTCTAAAATTAGAATTTTATCAATATATAGGCGGATCTCAAACTTTTGTAGAATGCTTATTCAGCAATGATCGTCACAATTTTCGGATTACCTTCTGTCCTATTATTCTATTCATAAACTTTTATGTCTTTCTGGATAATATTTTTTGAATGATTATCTATGATTACTTCTTGCATTCCTTCAACATGTATCTAAGAATTACGCAGAAACCATACGCAAGCAAAATACGAATGATATCATTAGAAAAAAACTCCGGAAATTACTAACATGCATAGGGATACTCTTATCTAGAAACATTCTAAAAATTCCTTGCTCACTGGAGTAGCAAATATTTGGGATACTAGTGTCGAATCATAGGTAAAATATCAACTGAATAAAATCGAGAGATGGTGAATCACAAACTTTTTTACACCTTTTCGCATGCTGGATTTTTTGGTCAACAAACCCTAATAATCAGTATATACTCTTAACCAGCTTGAAGTAATCCATTAGTTATCGCGAAGAGTGATTCAATTGATATGAGTCGTGCATTATTACGTGCTATTACATCAAGAGCGTATATACTTGACTTCATTCCACGCACTGCATATAATCGCTTACAAGCTCATTAGTCGTATTCAAAAGCAGCTGCCATTGAAGAAAAACTCTTGATGCAGTGTTGTTCCTATCGGCGGTGTATATTTTTACGCGCTAAGGGTTTTTGGAGGATGTTCGCTGTTAGGATATACCAGGAAGAGGCAGGAGAGACAGATGATATAATCGCTTTTTGGGCGTTTGAATTTGCAGCGATATGCATCCTACGCAGTTTTCTCTGCATAATTACTCTCAAAACAATGACATGCAGTCGACCGTTGTCTGATATCACAAATAACAACCACTAGACAACATAATGAGACATGTTCCAGGTGCCGAAGTGTTGGATTTCACATATCGCAGGACGAGTAAGATATTCAGTATGCTCTCGATTCAACTGTACGCGATATCCTCGCCGCGTCTCTCTCATTCCTCTCTAAACACTCAAACACATATGGCACGAACGAATTCATGCACGCACATCTATTGTAGTTTTATCAGATGTCCTAGGACCATAATAGATTTGCCGGACCCACAGCATCGATTCTCTTTCGCATAACATCAGTCTAAGTACACCAGATAACAAAGGCGCTATCTGATTGTTCTCTCAAGATACACAAATAATACTCACCTACATATCCGTCCACTTCTAATCATAATTGCTCGTCAACTCTGTTTTTAAAGATTGAGTGATAAGTAGATACCATTTTTGAGATACAGTTTAAAATAATTTGGGTAGAATATTAATGTAGAATGAAGAGCAATGGGTATGAACGTCAGGCAATTAGATAATTAAAACTTGTATTTTCTCATGTAAATATTCGTAGTTGTGTTGTTTATAACAACAATTGGATATTTGACGAAGGTTCATGATGAGTTTTTTGTGTTAGTTTCATTTCTATATTATATCTAATTATAATATTCAATATTGAGTCTTACGCAAATTACCCTAACTTACTTCTATGTCTATCTTCTGTATCGCTTATTTTTCTCGATTAAGACTGACGAATGTATTTCGCATGTAGCCGCTTTTTGCTCTCCAATTTATCAAATTTAGTACAACAATTTTTCATTCTTCTTAGTTATCTCTACCTCCATTACGTTTTATCGATATACAAATGGGGTTCTGAAAAGATAATGTAGCGTCCTCATATTTTTTCGTGTTTTCTACTAATACTACCCAACTCCTCTTAGTCCAAATTAACTTCCCATCTAACAAACAAGGGAAACACCTCAATTTGGATTAAAACTCCCATTCCCACCCCCAATTCCCACATTTCAAATACCACGTATAATTTATAACTAAAATTATACCTTCATTGACATCATCAAATATATGTGTCAATTTCTCATGTAAAATTTTCCCTCCAAAACTACTTTTGACTCATTTTTTAATTTTTTATCAAAAAACTTTAACCATTTATTTTTCAACGATGTATTATTATCTATTGTAATCTCTATTATATTAGAGAATGGTAGGTGCGGTGGCGTGATGATGTTCTAGTGAATTACAACTTTATCCTCTTTACTTCAAAAACTAACACCAAAATCAATATATCTACACTCATCTATTGAGCAAATTCAAGATATACACAAAATATTTGCCAAAAATAATCCACCAAAAATCAATTAGGTGCTACAATTAAGGGATAAGATTTTCAAATGAATAAATTTTTAACGCAACAAAAACTTGCTCAATCACTACATACATTTGATTAATGTATTATACACAATATCATAGAAGAAATTTTATACTACGAAGTCAACACATTTGATACATAGAATTACACCTAAAATCACAATACTCAAAGTACAAAGTCAGTTTGTTCACCACCTACATTGATACTTGTTTGCAATAAACTTCAACAAGGTACATTTTAATGCATTAAATTAGTCGAGTCTATTAATTATAATAAAATGAATTAAAGCCACCATGCATCACTGCACAAAGGCTAGTATTTATATAAAGAACTAGTTTCTTGGCCCGCGTTGACTCCGGGTCCAAGATGTCTATGTTAATTTTGTATTGTTTTCTACTCGTATTGTCTTGTAGTCTTGTATATTAGTTTCTTTTACATGTATATAGAAAACGCTAATTAAAGTAATTGTGTATTGTCAATTTTGGCTAAAACTCACCTGTAAATCAGAAGTAGACTATGTAAAGTTTTTTTTTAAAAGCAGTCAATACTTCTGTATGTAATTCAATTATCACAAATTGCTCACGTAATAGTGTCATAAGTGGGTGAAGTAAGTAGAAACATTGAGAAAACCCCTAAAAATAAGAAATTTTAAATTGCTCAACTTTTCCCAGACACGAAAATTACTACTCATACTTAAAATAGAGGGGAAGAGGTACATTTGATTTTGCATATCTCTGGTTTTGTTCAAAGTTCTTTAAGTGCATTTTTATATTTCCCTTATTTTGTAAACCAAATGCAATAGAAGCATGGCTAGCTATAATTTTTGAGCAATTGAGTTCCACGCAAATTGGTGTTGCAAATTTTCGTGCGGTAAAACAGTGAACGGTCGGGAAATTAAATAACTCGTTGGAAAAATTAGTGAATTCATCGTTTAGTCTTCGTTGTTGTGCTTCTTTTTTGTTTTTTTTACACCACATGGGTTTTTTTCTTAATCTTTGTTCTCATGCGTTTTGGCTTATGCATGTTTGGTTGGACCCATCTTTGTTCCAACGATGAATCCATCTAACATTGCTAATAAAATGCCAATAAGTTTTAAAAGAAAAAACCTATATTAAAATATTGAGATTGATAGGACACTCAAAATCAACATTAGGGTATCGTTGTCATGTGACATTAAATTTTTGACAAAGGAGATCCTACATGCCAATCTTGCCGACTTAAAAATGTTGAAACAACACTCTTAACAATTATATATTAAAGAGGTGATATATAACATAACAATAATAGTTGGTTAAGTCGGTGAAGGTATATATTATATCAACATGGCAGTTTGAGAGATGAAAACTTATTAAATGACTTTTTTAAAGATTATATGTGGATGTAGAAGCTAATGACATGGCGCACAAATGACACAATTTGAATACATGGCGCAATATGTAGAAAAAATAAGAGTTCCACATGGCGCATTTACGATAATTAAAGGTGACAACCATGGCGCATTTACGATGAATAAAAGTGACACATGGCGCAGTTGACATATATCTAGAACACCTTTTAATTAATATTATAGATCTGTTATATGTAGCCCTTATTGATATGCACTCTGTATAATTAATATTTTTTTTTTTGATTTATATAAAGATTTGACATTTTTAGCTTCTTATTCATATAGCCTTAGGTTAGTTTGAAATTTCCTTTATTAAATGAGGGTAATGAGCCAATAATCATCAACATACACATATCCCATTTCTCATCTATTTTCTCAATTATAAATTTCCTTTCTTGTATACTATGGTACTATAATTATTTTCTATTATATTTCTAACCAAATTTTAACTTAAACAAATTTTATATGTCAAAACTTTTATTACACAGCCTAATCTAGTATATAACATAGAGAAATCATTGGTAAAACATCAATGTGGACAAAGAGAAAAACTCCCATTACAATATCAACCTAGCATTTCCAGCAATTACCCACCAAATGCAAAGGTTAGAGGGTGAATACCTCATCGATCTAAGCGATCTAATTCCTCTGTATCGCTTTATCTACAACATTTCCAAATGAAATATAAATAATACAGAAGTAACTGCAACAATTCGTAACTTACTAAATTTGGGAAATTAAGTCTTGAATTAAAAAAAATACCCCTTAACTTAAAAATTAAACAAAGATCATAACACTACTAATCTAACACCTAAATTAATTTAATTCCCAAATTAAATTAAATCACCACCAACCTTCACCCACCGTCAACATCAATCACCATCAACCACCAACCTTCCTTTCAGTCGTTGTTGCCTGGATTGTTTGCAGTTTTAAAACCTAACAATTCTTCGATTATCGATTCATCAACTCAATCAAACATTATCGTTAGGGACATTGTGGAATTCGAAAAACAAATTTGATATGATCGAGTGGTTGTGGGAACGCTTGTGAAGCCCGTGGTGGATTGTAACTTTTTGTCTCTCATCTCATGCCTAACATAGTGAACATTAGAGCGTGAAGCTCAATGAGTAACTTAAACAAATTTAGTGAATGTGGAAGTTTAAATTTGGCACATGTGAATTTGTTGTGTATTTCCAATTGGAGTTATGAGGGGAGTGGGTGTTTGGCAGCGTAACGATGCTAGAAGTTTTAGCGGGTGGAGGTTTTGCCGGTGACTAGAGGTGTCTCGATGGCTAGTTGGTGGGTGTCCTACGGTGTGCTAATACTTCTCTCTCCTCCCAATTCCTTAATCATAACATGTAAACCTATTTACTTGATTTGCCTTGCCGAACTATGATAACCCATTTATTTAATAAGTTATTCTGATACAAAGGAGTTATAGGTTTTGAG
>SNQN01001616.1:15686-30863 GCA_008642245.1 Bassia scoparia | reverse complement strand
GAAAAAGTAAGAGAGAGAAAAATAGTGGAAAAGTGAATAAAGTAAGAAAAAACTTATTAAAAATGGAAAAAGAGAGAATTGTTTCAAGTAATATGTAACACCCATTTATAGCAAATGTTTTAAGTAATACGTAACGGAGGGAGTAGGAAAAAAACAAAATAAAAGGAGAAAGAAGTGAGAGAAAATATCAGAAAATTAGAATAGACAACAAGGGGCCAAGCAGCAGGAAAGCGGAATTAAAAAGGAAATAACGACAAGTGGGGAAAACAAGTGGGGATGACCAGCAGGGGAAAGGAAAAAGTATAATAAAAACAATTCCAACACAAAGTAATTTAGAAGGTAAACAAGGGGTAAAATAGATAATACTATTTGGCACAAACCAAAACTCCCACTTTAATAGTGGAGATAAAAAAAAGAGCAAAAAAAATGTATTATACAATGATAGGCAAATCATAAATAAAGGTAACACAACAACCAACACTATGATTATCGTAAAACATTTGGGGAATGAACGAACTACACTATTTAATTACAAACTAAAACATCACAAAATAACACAAAACGCTTAGAAAAGAAAGATCTAAAAATAAATAAAAAGTAATYAACATGGCAAATGTATATAACATATACCAATAAAAAAAAGACAACCTTGACCAAAGAAGATCCAGAACATATGACAGGTTTTCTTACTAAGATTCATCCACTTGAAACAAAACTAACCAAGGGGAATATATATAGTAAATTTAAATTAATAAATTAGCATGTTGAAATATCCTGAACAACCAAAAATTAGAATTGTAAAATACGTGACCACTAACTTAACTCAGTCCATCATCACAAATATATAATACAATAATGGAAAACCGCTATCCGAACCAAAGTTGCTATAAAAAAGACACATCCTAGAAAGYCTGAGAAACGAACCAAAACCTTAGTCGGAAATATGCCTTTGGAATACGCCTTCGGAGATCCATAGCTCGCAGCCTATCCAGGTAGACGACAATAGTCAATAATACACCTTCAGGGATCTATAGGTCACAACCTATCAAGGTTGATGACACCAGTCGGAATTATGCCTTTGGAGATCCCTAGGTCARATCCTATCCAGGTCAASGATCCCAAACGGTAATACGCCTTCGAAGATACATAGGTCGCAGCCTATCCAGGTCGACGATCCTAGATGGTAATACGACTTCGAAGATTCATAGGTCGCAGCCTATCCAAGACAAAAATCCCATTCGATAATACGCCTTCAGGGATCCATCGATTATAGCCTAACCAAGTCGACAAACTAGTAGGACAATACGCCTTTAAAATAAGCTTCGGGGATCCATTGGTCACAACCTATCCAGGTAGACAACCCGTCGAAAATACGCCTCGAGGACCCAAAGGTCGAGCCTGTCCAGATCGACAACCCTAGTCGGCAATATGCCCTCGGGACCCATAGCTTCACAACCTATCTAGATCGAAAACCCATTAGTCGAAAATACGCCTTTGAAATATGCCTTCTGGGATCCATAGGTCGCAACCTCTCTAAGTCGAAACCAATCGAAATACGCTTCGAGATCCATAAGTCGCAGCCTTATTCGCAACTAATAAAACTTCATGGTAGCCTATG
The DNA here is from genome assembly GCA_008642245.1 of Bassia scoparia. Lineage (NCBI taxonomy): Eukaryota > Viridiplantae > Streptophyta > Magnoliopsida > Caryophyllales > Amaranthaceae > Bassia > Bassia scoparia. Next base: position 29,245 of record SNQN01001616.1, on the reverse strand, counting down.
TTGAAACAATAGAGGGAAAAAGGGAAAAAAAAAGAATAGTAAGTAAATAGGGGTGAGCAAACGGCAACCTAGTTAGAAATATGCTTTCGGGATCCATAGGTCGCAGCCTATCTAGATTGACAACCCTAGGTAGTAATACTCCTTCGGGGACTTTATGGTCGTAACTATCAGGTCGACAACGCAATTTGAAATATGCTTTGGGGATCCATAAGTGCAGCCTATTCGTAATTGATAAACTACATGGAGCCTATGTTGCAAATAGTAGAGGAAGAAAGGTGAAAAAAGAAAACATTAAATTAAAATAGGGGCCAAGCAAAAAGGTAACCTAGTCGGAAATATGCCTTCTGGGATCATAGGTCGCAGCTTATCCAGATTGACAACCCTAGTCAATAACGCCTTCGGGACCATAGGTGCAACCTATCCAGGTCTGACAACAAATGTTAGGAATAAGCCTTTTGGGGATCCATAGGTCCCATCTATTCACAATTGATAAAGCTGCATGGCACCTATGTTGCAAACAACAAAGGAAGAAAAAAGGGGAAAAAACTTAAAATAGAGGCCAGCAGAACGGCAACGCAGTTGAAAATACGCTTCAAGGATCCTATGGTCGCAACCTATCCAAGTTCACAAACCTAGGCAGTAATTACCTTCCAAGACCATTAGCAACAACCTATCTAGGTCGACAACCCCATTTATTAATATGCCTTTAGGGCCATAGATCGCAACCTATCCAAATCGACAATGCAAGCCGAAAATACGCCTTCGGATCGGAAATATGTCTTTGGGGATCCATAGGTCGCAACCTATCACAATTGATAAACTACATGGTAGCCTATGTTGCAAACAATAGAGGAAGAGAAAGGGGAAAAAAATAAACTGTAAATTGAAAGGGGTCGAGTACAAAGGCAACCCAGTCAGAAAGACGCCTTCAGGGATCCATAGGTCGCGCCTAGCCACGTCGACAACCCTAGTCGGTAATCGCCTCGGGGCCTAGTCGCAGCCTATCAAGTCGACAACCCTATCGTAATACGCCTCAAGAACCCATATGTCGCATCCTATCCAATCGGCAATCTAGCGAAAATACACCTTTGGGGATCCATAGGTCGCAGCTATTCGCACTGATAAACTGCATGGTAGCTATGTTACAGCAGTAGAGGAAAGGAAAAGGGGGAAAACATTAAATTAAAACTGGGGTCGAGTAGAAATTAAAAAGGAAAAACAAAAAAAAACGGAGAAAGAGCGAGTGAAAATCTGAAATTAGAATAGCAACAAGTGGGCCGAAAGCAAGAAAGTGGAATTAAAAAAGGAAATGACAAGTGGGCAACAGTGGGGAACCAGTAGGGGAAGGGAAAAAATATAATAAAAACATTGCAACAAAAAGTATTTAGAAGGTAAACAAAAGCAAATATGCCATTCCATTTGGCACAAACAAGACCCACTTTAATAGTGGAGGGGATAAAAAAAATATTGTTTTCCTCTTATAGCGAGTTCTACTTTTTATCTATTAATACTCTCACTAATAATCTAATCAAACATCACAACCCTTTAATCATGAAGGAAAAGAAAAGCAGATGGACTGTGGTTTCTTGAGTAAGGTTATGTATTAATGCAGTCATTTAATTTTTTAAAATATAATGTGTTTGTAAAACTTTTGAAAGGGAGTCGGTGTTTGTGAATTTAATGTTTCTGCTCTTTGCTATCCAAGTTGGTTTTCCAAATAGAAGTTGTGTTTTGCTTATTTCTCTCGACATCAATATGACATTTAGAAATTAAAAGTATTCATGTTATTTCTTAAAACACTCAAACACAAAAGTTTCAAAACTGCAAATTAATAATAAGCCAGAACCAAAAATATTGGATTTTTCTTTGAATTTGATCATCACATAATCCGGTAGTTGAATTAATTGCCCAAACAAAATTTCATGAAAGAATAATGAATTCCAACTGCATAATGGGCTGGTTTACTTACCACGAACTATATGTAATTAAATGTGTAATTGTATGATATACATGTTTAACAATTTCGTGTAAATTTGTGAAAGCGAATGGTTACAAAAATACTTGACCCAAGAAACATTATTTTTAAATATAATAATCTTCTCATTTTTAAAAATTATACCTTTGCTTACCACAAATTCTATGACTACTCTGATTGAAAAGTATAATTGTGCAATGAACTTGCAGATTTTCGATCACTTTCCTTTTAAAAATTGTGGAACAAATTGTTAACAACACACTATGATGGAAAGTGCGAAAGGAAGAACATAGAGAAGAAGAACATACGTTTGTTGAAGAGAAATAGTAACTGCATGTTTTCCTAGAAATATTTACTTATTTAATGTTTTTGTGAGATTGTATTTTTTTAACGCAACCTRTCAGAAAAAAATTTGTAAGTTATTTGTTTTGAAGTAAGGTAACCACATATTTGTATGTTAGTTGGTTGTTCATTATATTTTTAGTTTTTAAAAAAMAAATTTTTCTAAAATGATATGGTAATGCCATTTGTCACCKATGGAAGCAAAAGCCATGTTYTTAAATATTAGATAGATATATGAGAGTGAAGGATAGCTCAAGTGGTTAAAGTTTTCCGGGAGATCCTGTGATCGATTCTCATCATATATAGATAGATTGATAGATAGATATAAATAGATAGTATAGACACCCAAAAGTGTCTTCTCAAATTGAATAGCCAATGAGGAAAAGTACAATATATTGAAATAGATTTGATTTCGGAAGTCGCAACAAAATCCACAAACCATATTCYTTACACCACATCCTTTTGCACAAGTTGCGGTAAAGTTGAATTTGAAAACGTATGCCAAGAGCTCAATAATAGGCGGAAAATATTTATTTTAATTATTTTCTATTTTAAGGCATTTTTCTTAGTAAAAACGATTTTTTAGAACTATTTCTAAAGGTCTTTTATAATATTTTTCATTTTCATTTTATTCCTCTTATTTTTCTGATTTCGCCAATATTTTTAATGATTTTTCTGATTTTTCTATGATTTTTACAAGTTTGCGAAATGATTTTCGAAAATAAATAAATTCAAAAATTTGTAGATAAATTTAGAAAATTCGGGAATTATCCGGAATATTCTAGAAGATTAAACATGTTTATCCACAAGTGGATAAAGGTTAATTGGATAGTAGATTAGATGCAAAAACACGAATATTAATTCTTGAACGAAAAGATAGATAATAGAGTAATTAAGCACGGATTGCTGACGTGGCCATCCACGTCAGCCCAACCGTATATACGGTTCCTTGGACCGTATATATGATTGTATCTGTATCCCTATATCTTTTTTTTACCTATCTTTTCCCATACACCTATAAATACATGCTCTTAGTGCTTAAACGAAAAGTCAACATTCAATCAACAAATTCTCTTGTGCTTAAGGCAATTCGAAACTCTCAAAATTTACTCTCACAAATCACTCATCAAAATCCAAGGTTCTCAAAGCCGTCGCTACTTTCGGAGTCGTTTCTTTGCGAATCAAGGTACAAATTCCGAGGCTATTCAATTCAATTCTCTCTTTACTTTTTATTATTGTTTTTTATTAATATTATAATTTTGCTTTTGAATTTCAATCATATAAATTATAATTCRGCTTTTCAATTTTAATCATGTAAATTCATTAGTTTTCAATTGTTTTCGCTTTATCGCAATTGTTTTAATCGTAATTGTCAATGCTAAAAATCMTTTTTGTTGTGATAAGCGATTCAAGTCGAAGCAAAGTTTTTGATACACTAAACTTTGTTTACTCTTGTGATTGATAGCGAAGCAATGTAAGATTGATTTGAATATTTGAGTTTTCTATTATTGCATACTAACAATCATCTGATATGTATGTTGATATTTTATGCATGAAATCAAAGTTTTTTTATTGCTTAATCAGACCTGAAGTTTTTGAATCACATTAAATTCAGATGATCATGACAAATTGATTTTAAGAACCTTATTAATTTGTTTAAATTTGAAGGTGATCACAAAATAGGTTAGGTAGTGTATTTTTCATGATAGAAACTCACCCTATTATAGATTTCTAAGGTTAGAGCGCTTTCTAAGGATAAATTGCTAAGTGGTGTGTGTATTTATGCATTTGATTGAATGGAATTACAATGTGACCAAGTAGAGGCGTACTGCGGGCAGATTGGGTCAAAGATTCTTTCCCTACATGTCCTGAACCCATGAATTGGTTACTGATCAAACAGTGGGGCCATTAAACTTGACACCAATGTTTCGGGCTACCGTGATTAACCTGTATAGGCATGTGGCGATTCCCCTCGACAACACTCCCAACGCACTACATGTGGGATCTGTGGCTCAAGCCCACGAATGAAATTGACGTAGGACAAGGCTCGAAAAGGGCAAATGCCTACAGATAGGAATATTTTAATATCACTACTTGATCTTCAAATAAAACAGAGAATGTATTTTCCCATGTGATTCTGAACATAAAACCGTGGAAACTTATTCTTGTGAATTATGAATATTCTTGTTGAAGGATTATTTAAGGATTCTCAAGGTTTACGTATACTTAAGATTTTGCACACATCATCGAAATTTAGTAGCAAAAGCATTTTCTCTCTCTCTCTCATCTCTTCTCTCTCTCTCTCTCCTATCTCTCTCTCTTGTCCGCAAAAACCAGTAAAACCTAGTATCACATAGAGCTTAATCTACTCTCATTCTAAGCAATTAGGCTATGTTTTTATTTTAGAGAAAATCATTGTAATCGAGCAGATATTGGATGTTAGATTGCTGGGGAAGTAAAACAGAGATTTACTTCATTTGAACAACTATAGTTAGTAAGCGGGTCGAACATCATAGGTGGGTGTTGGGAATCTATTGTATATAGGTTGATTGAGTGTATTCTTTGTGTATTCTGGTGGATTTATAAAAAGAGTGAGTGAGACATCGATTTTTAGAAGTCGACTCGTTAAATTCCTTGTGTTGTTTATTTATTTTGATTTCCGCTGCTAGAGAACTGGTTTCCTAATTGTTCTTAAACAAATTGAAAAATTTGCAACATTCGATTAATAATGAATTTACCCCCTCTTCAGTGTCCTTTAATCTTGCACTTTCAATGGTTTCAAAGCCAAACTTCTGAAAGGGTAACCTAGAGAATGAGGGCGTGATGACTACTCAAAATGACCAACGGATCCGATGTTAAAGGTTATCTAAGTTATGGAACTAATTATCCTAGTGGAAGATTTGCATGAAGAATCTGATCATTGGCACTGACTATCAGATAGCTGGACTGATTTATAAAGATAGGCCTGCAAGGTTGCTGACAAGCTGATGGGTAGAAAAGAGGAGAGTGAGTCTCAGACACATATCTAAAGACTTTGGAAAGAATGCAAAGGCCATGTCATACTTCAAAAAAGGTATTGCTGATATGAGGTAGCCGTATCTTAGCATGATTAATACAAAAGAGATATGGGATCACAAAGAATTTACTGCTCGCCCTCCGACCGTTTTACCGACCGAATTAACTGGTTGGAATATTTGACATTTTGACAAAGCCATTAGCAAGGGACAATTTGAGAGGATGCGTAGGAACTTGGGATGATTTAACTATCTAAAGAGGAATGCCATCAACCCTCAAAGGTATGATCCTAAACTCATGTATATATATATATGTCTCATGCACAATTCTTTATGTGAATAACATTAGTCCAAGTAGTGCATGTGTATTCTGTGTGGTGTTAATATGAAATCACATGTATTAGTTTGAAGCATGCAATATTATGTAATCTGATAAAATATAAAGCCCAAGTTGTTTTGTTTAATAGTTACGTCAAAATTATCTAAACACAAACACAATCTTTAATTTTATTTTCTATATTATTTTCATTAATTCTTACAGCTAATTCAAAAATAAAAATCCCAAAATATTTCCAAATTGGCTGTATTGGCATTCGGTACAAAAATTCCTAGATAATCCTCAACCGGATGCAAGCAATCTTATTGTTCAATGCACATAAAGTTCGGTTATAGTTGTCAAATCAATTGCTCAAGTTAATAAGTTACTGACTATTATTAATCCCTTAATTTTGACCGTCCACACATTCATCTCTTTACTTCTACCACTCGTTTCACTCCATTCATTTAACCCTTACTTAACATGCAAATAAAATTCAAACTTCACTTTTTCATCACACTCTCACCAAAAATTCGAAAACCCGCAAAACTTCATTCTCACCATGGATATTTCTCCTTCACCAAACCTCTCCGTTCTGAGCATCAAACTGAGATTTTGAAGAAAAGGAAGCTGGAGGAAATTGAGGAGGAATGGGAAGAGTTGGGCGAACCAATCCATGAGTGACAAATCACTGTGCGCCATCAAATCGACGAGTCGCTGATTCGAACTTGATGAGGATGGCTGTATCTCGAGGTGTAAGCAAGTAATTCACTCAACTGCTCGAATTCTTGAATTTCAAGGTTGGTGTGATCTCTTTGGTATTGTTATCATAATGTAATGTCTTATACATTATGGATAAATTTGTTGAGACGTTTAAGAATGAAGATGGGTGATTCTTCTGCAAAAATTAAAAATAAGAAATTGAATTTGAATGCTGCTGACCTAAGTGAAGCTTTTGGTGTGCCTAATGAGGGTTAGTGATTATTTTAAGGGTGCTTATGAGAATATATGAGGGAGAGAAGGTGAGGAAGTCTGTGGAGGTGTTTGTATAAATGATATGGTCATTGCTATTGGTGGTACCCTGATAACATCAAAACTAACCACAAATCATATTCTCCAATTCAAAATTACTCTTTCATCTTGTATTTCGTTCTGTAATCCCTAAACTCAGCATCGAGATGAAGCAATCATCTTGATACTGTGTCATATACTGCTTGAACACAAAATAAAAATCAACTTTCCTACTTTGTTTGATCAACACTTAACCTATTACATTGAAATGGCTATAAATTCGCTATGTTACCAACCTTCTGATGACCCTATTTGAAGCTTTGACATTAAGAGAGATAAGGAGGTGCTTCATATGCAAGTCATCACTTTGTGCAACCCAGTACCTTACATAGACTTGTGCTTGTGTGTGAAGGTGGTATGTGTGGTAGTTTGACATGAGGAAAGTGAGGAAGAACGAGATGAGGGAAATAGAGACTGCTGAAAAGATGAGGGAAAAAGCCTCGCTGAGAAGGATGAGAATGAGGAACCAGAAAAGGAGAAAACTCTGAAATTGAATAGGCTGAAGTGAAGAAATTTCTGTGCTAGGTCCTCTGGAAGAGGTAGAGGACCGAGGCAGGGGAAGGGGAAATTTAGGAAGAGTGGAAGAAATACTAGAAAGGCTGCTGAAAGGAGCAGATGCAATCTTACTATGATTTAGATGCAGAAGAGGAGGAAGCCAAGAAGAAGGAACCAGTTGGGAGCCCCTGCTCCCAAGGAACAGAAGCAAGAACCTTCTGATTTGAGCTTTGCTATGACCTCTGACATGGATTTGATGGTTTCAGCTCATCAACACTCTCTGAGGACTGAAGAACATCAAAGCAGTAGTTCTGAATGTCAACAGCAAGCTGGATGTGGCTCTCACTCGATTTGCTGCATTGACGAAATGCTCCAGAAACAGTCTGCCACCACTCGAAACTAATGAAGGTATCAATGATGCGTCAGTCCAGATTGCTAGGGGTCAGAATGAAGATCTTGACCAAGGTTGATGCTTGTGCTCGACGAGTTTGAACCAGTGGAGGCTCACGTTTCAAATCCTAATTCCTATTCCCACTTGATTATTAGCCTAGCCTACCCAAAAACAATTTAATTATTAATGATGGTCTGTAACTAATTTATTGATGGTTTTCGGTTTTGGATATTTCTTTTAGCCATGGTACTTATATTTTTATAATTTGAACTTTAGGGGCTATATATTTTGGATGATTATATATATCTGTTTCTTTTTAATTATGCTTGTGTATGAATTATTATCCATGCTTGAAATATGTGTTGAAAGGGTACAACCAATATACATTCTATTGGTGCTATGCTATGGATATATGTATGTCTTGTACATTCTATGTGGTGCTATGCTATGGGATATATGTATGTCTTGTGTTTTTGATGAAAGCCAAAAGGGGGAAAAGAAGCAACCCTCTTGGTAATAGGTTGTTGATCAGTTACTAGCATCCTGAATTGCTCGAGTTCCCCGAAGTTAAGATAACATAAAGCATGTATAAGGGTAAATTCAAAACTTTTCTTTGTTTTGTTTTCTTATATATCTGGATTAATTGTTTATTTATGCCAACACACTAATGATGGTTTTTTTTGATCTTTATTGATTTAAAGAGTTTGCTTGGTTTGGCATTCATCAAAAAGGGGATATTGTTGAACCCTAAGTTTTGACTGAATGGCATTCAAACCAAGAAGGCAAACTTATGTATCTTAATCTAATCGGTGTGTTTAGTGTTGTGATTAAAGATTCCAGATTTCAAGGATTCTTAATGGAGCATGGACATCTTAGGAAAGAAGAGTTCCGGTGTTTTTTGGAAGCTGTGAAGGAACTCAGGAAGAAGTTCAAACCAAGGAGGTTGAGTTCCTTGAAAAACAAGACTCGACATTGGTAAAGTAGATTTAGGTTTCTAGTTATTGTACAGCTTGGGTATTAATATGTGAAGTATTTGCTCATAGGATAAACAGGAAATAATATTAAGTTGGTGATTTCTATTAAAGGATTTTTATCCGTTATTGTTATAAAAAGATAAACTCTAAATAAACCTAGATTAATTGTAAATTTGGTTTAATAAAACAATATTTTTTATAAATATTAAAGATAAAATTTCTGTTAGATATTTCTTAAAAATTTATTTATATTTCGAAAAATAAATGGTTTTATCTTTGAAATATATCTTTCGGATTTTGAAAATTGTTTGATAAAAATACGTTTCCTAAAATAAAGGAATCAGTTTTATTAAGTAAAACGTGTGCTAACTGATTTACTATCAAACGATTAGTGGAGTATTTTAGGAGGTTGTTGAACGGACAAATATGATCGTGTGTTAAAGGTTTGCATGGGAAGTTCCACTACATGCCATCCTCCTACAAGATAGGAAGTATGTGGTAATGGCTGTCTGCTTAGCTTTCACGCAAAATCAATACATTATAAATACTACTAAATTCAGAAACGAAAAAGAAGACAAACTAGAGCAAAGAAATCAATCAGAGCTTTATTTCACATTGTTGCAAGCTTTTAGGTTTTTCATTGAGTTGTAAAAAGTGCTTCTTTCTGCGTATTGAAGCGAGGGTTTGTGTGTCAACCGAGGGATTTCAGAGAAATCGAGTAAGAAGGTAACCAACAGTGGGTGTTGGTTGTGAGGGTTCAAGAAGTTCTTTAGGAACTGAGAACGGGTGTCCTTAGATTGTAATAGGTGTTGCATCCTTATAATTAAGACGAAGTCTGTATTGCATCAGGCCATAGTTTTTTCCTCTCTTGGCGTTTGTTCTCGAGAGTTTCTGTGTTTGGAAAACTTCTTGTCTCAAGTTTCTTTTGCTTAAGTTCTTTATTCCGCGAAATTACTTAAGTTCCCTACAATACAATTCCCCCCCCTCTTGTATTGTTCATCGATCCAACAAGGGTCAACCCAACTCATCTAAATAGGCCGGTGAATTCACTTAGCCTTTTATGTTGATTTTTTAAAAAATAATTTAAAAAACACTTTCAGTTTTTCAACTATTGCATACCATTTTATTCTATGTCTTTCCATTGGATTCCTTAGTCTACCTCTTATCATTTACTCCTCTTTTCTTCTCACTCTTTTCAGTTTCAATCTTCTCTCTTTTTCCCATTAATCCTCTTCTTCATTTCATAGTCATTCTTCTCCATTCTTTTAAGATTTTCAATAACTTAGTCTTCTTAATCTAAAGTTTTTTCTCAGGCGTTTCTCGATAAAATCTAGCAAAACGCTTAATCTCGACGAGGAGTGAGGCTGACCGCGTTTGTCATGGCTTATTCTAGGTTAGTTTTGAAGGTATTTTCTTTTTATTTTCCTATTTCTTCAATTTCTCTTTTCAATTTTTTTTATTGATTTTCAAATTCTGCAATTTTTAGATTCAGTAATTTTCTAGGTTTTGATTTGTCCTTGTTTTTTTCTCGTGTTTAATTTCTAGGCTTTTAAAGTTTTTAATTTTTTCCATTTTTTCATTTCAAATTTTTAATTTCGTCAATTTTGTTTTTTTGGGCTTTTTTTATGTTTTTTTCCGATTTGGTTTCTTGTGGGGATTTTACAGTTTAAATTTTTACAAATATACGGTTTTTGGGATTCTACGGTTTAAATTTGTGTTTTTTTATGTTTTTTCATTTTCGTTTTGTTTTTTTTTTCTCAATTTTAGATACTGAATTTGTTGTTTTGATAGAAAATTTTGGTTTTTTTTGTGTTTTTTATTGTTTGATTGTTATTTGAAGGAATTCGTTTTTTTTGGAGAGAGAGGAGCAACGGTAGCCAAGTGCGCGGCAACGCGGCGGGGCGGCGCGTGACGAGGTGCAGCACTTCAGATTTGTTTTTTTTTCGTTTTTTATTTTCAGTTTTTTGATCTGAATATACGAGTATAAATTCATTTGCTAAATCTGATTATTTTTCTGAATTTTCTTTTTCTATATCTGATTATTTTTTGATTTTTATTGGTGTTGTGTCGGCTGGTGGGCAGTGGGCAGAGTGCGGTGCCAGCGGCAAACGTGGTGGTGCACGCGGACTGACTTAGCGGCTGCTGTTCAGAGGGAGAAGTTATAGTATTTTGTCATATATTTGTAATTTTTGTATTTGTAATTCTAAGAATTTTAAATATATGTATGTATTATGTAAGTATGTTACTCTCTGTTTAGAAATGTGAGGAGAATTCTACTTCACTCTGTGAAATAAAGTAGGTGGGACTCCCACTGTTGTACTTTTTTTTAAAGGAAAAATTGTCAACAACTACCTCATTTTTTGTCACTTTTGAAAACAACTACCCAGATGTTTTTTATTTAAAACACTACCACTTTTTATGTTTTGTTTGCGAATCACTACCCATTTCAGAATTTGAAACTTGCAAAGGCATAACTACTTAAAAACAACTCCAAATCACAAGATTCTTGAGCCTATTTCATGTATTTTTCCGAGATCTAACAACTTTTATGAATGAATCATGTCCAAAAAACAAATGAATATATGAAAAAGGCTAAAATATAGTATGACGAGATTTGGGTGGTTGAGTTGTTTTGGTAGGTGTTGGGTGGTTTTAGAGGTGGGAAACAATAAAGTAGGTGATTTTGCAATTGGGATGCCACGTTGGGTGGTTAATAAGGTGTTGAGTGGCCAATAATCAAAAGTGGGTAGCTTTATTCGCAAAAAAACATTGAAAATATGGGTAGTTGTTTTCAATAAAAAACAATTTGGGTAGTTGTTTTCAAAAATGGAAAAAAGTGGGTAGTTGTTGACAATTTTTCCTTTTTTTAATTAATAACATAATCATAGAGACCGGTTGTGAATCAAATCTGGTCTCTTTGATGTAATATAATAATCATAATTGACTATATAAGAGACCGGTTAGAAAGTRAGATCCGACCTCTTATCCCTCTAACTAAAGAGACCAGTTCTTCTAAGCACCGGTCTCTTTGCTCAGTATAAGAGACCGCAAAAATAAACCGATCTCTTACCCTAAGAGCCCTGCTACCTAGAGATCGGTTGTTTTGTGGTCTTTTTGGCCTTTTTTAATCGGTCTCTTAGGCTTCTTTTTTGTAGTAGTGGCGTGCTATTATGATCTGTTTTGAAGGTTTTAGAGCACTAAAGAAGGGGGGTGAATTGAGTGATTAATACTCGTGGTTAATTTTTCCTTATTTTTGATTGTATGAGGAACCAGTTGGGCTTGTTCCTGTAAGAAGCGGAATATAAGTAAAGCAATAAAAAAAAAACACAAGATTTAATGAGGTTCAGCCAACTATGGCCTATGTCCTTCTACCCTATGTTCTTTTATTAATCTACTCCGAAAAATAAAGAACACACTCCCTACTGTATCCCTACTCCAGGAACCAATACACCCCACGCTCTACTCCGAATGTGCACTTGARTTACACTCGTAAGCCCTTTGTGTTTGAGCTCACAAACACTCACCTAGCAATCAACCCCTCGATCTGTTGATCACTTTGACAATAGCAAATTTCTCTCTTTTGTTCTCACTTCTGGAAAGCTAATAAGAGAATAAGATTTCGCTCTAAGGGGCTCTTGTATATGATTCGATGTATGGCTTTTGTGCTTAAATGTTTTTTCTCAAAATAATTCTCGAAATTMATACGTAAGAGAGCTATGTGGAATATGGACGAGTAAGTGTATTTATATGCTTTGGATACATAACCCTAGTTTTCTTAAATCACACAAACTTATTCGGTTTTACCCAAGGAATAAAATCAAATAAGATAAATAATCCTAGTATTATGGTATCCAAAATAAATTCACTTATTTATCCAGCTGCTTAGAATATTTTATAAAATAAATCTTGAAGAAAAWTTTTACGAAATCTTTTTCAAAGAAAGCAGCTAAGATATTCCACATATTGAACCTAGTTCCCTACTTTGAGTATGTTAAGAATTATGTTCCAAACTTTGTACCAGAATTCACAACATAACTCATCACACTTATAAGCACTTATATTACCCAAATATATAAGACATACTATGGAGCACATGACATGAAAACTTAGATAAACAATAAAGTACAAAACTTCTTTTCATGTAATCTTCAAGACTTGAATCTTCCTTGAATAATACTCCAATTATGAACAATGCCCATCTTTCTCGAATGTCTTCAAAAGGCCTCCATGATCCATGTCTTGGAATCAACTCAACTATTTACATGTAACAAAGTTTTAATGCAACATACAATGTATATGATTGCATTTCCAAGCATAACAGTTTGAGGGAACAGTTCCTACGGGTTCGACACACCTAGTAACATGATGAACTGTTTACACATCCAATTCCTCTGCATATAGACAAGTTAGTTTAATAGATGACACAGTATGGAGTAACAATTGTCTAAGGAAACAACATTTTAATTACCCAGTTGGTTCCGCCAATAACACTAATATTCACTATTTACATTCGTCCTGCTTTGCATGTTTGATGATTTCGGTTTGTCTCATTCTACATAACCTAACAGGGACCTCAACAAATTCGCTACTTTTTGAATGATTGCAAAACATAATCGAAGAAGTTACTGTGCAACAGAAAAGTATACTGAAATAGAACCTCAATTAAAGTACTCGCAAAAGGTTTTGACACAACCAGCAGACTATAAGACTTCATAAAAACAGTTAGTTAGGCTTCACTGGTTTCCTTAAATAAAAGAAAAATAATACTTAACATTCCCACTAAGCTAATTGAACATAAAGATAAAGAACTATTGTCATCAAACCATAAACTAGTCAGAGTCTACGGACTATCAGAAACTCACTGGTACATTTGCTTCCCCTTTGACATGCATTAATGAAAGTACTTCCTTCTAAGTAACTGGGTTAGCGCACGAACATTGTTTTTTAATGTGCTATCCTAAGTGGCATCACCACCATTACC
>SNQN01001616.1:3444-15329 GCA_008642245.1 Bassia scoparia | reverse complement strand
CAACAAAAGATTAGGCAAGGCATATTATACCATAACAAAAGTTAATAGTCCATACAAGGCAGCAAAGTTCAACCAAAAGAAACCATTTCCACATAGAAAGAATTTTCGTGGATAGGGCGAGAATTATACAGACCAACAAAATCAGTTATTATAGAATATAAATAAAAGGGGAGGGGAAACAGGAACAGAAAACAGCATCACTCCTCTCCATCGTACTCTTCCTCATCCTCCTCCTCATTATGCTCAGCATCTTCATCTTCAGGTTCATCATCTGGTTCCTTTTCAACTCCTTCATCCTTCTCAACTTCTTCACCTTGCTCTCCTTCGACAGTCTGCTACTMGTTCTTCTTAGTACTCACTTGTTCCTCCTTGGAGAAAGAGCAGACACCTGAGCTTGTGGGGGAACAGAACCAATACTTGGAGCCATTTGAGCCTTAATGTTTGGAACAGTAAGGAGCAGCAATTAAGTTTCAGCTAACTCCTTTTCCTTTTGCTCCACCTTGACAAACCCTGAACTAACTTCATAATCTTCTCAAGTGTACCCTCATGGTTCTCCAAACTCTTCAGAACCACATCCTGAACTGTTGGTTCCTCTACATTCTTCTTCTTCGTCTTCTTCTTTGGTGGGGGATTCACCTCCTCTGCTGGTTCCTCAGTTTTGAATCTTAACACGTCAGAACCAATGCCAAGACCCTTTTGCTTTAATATAGCCTTTGTGAACACTGTGACAAGCACAATGTTCCACTAAGAGGAACCCCACTATTTTTCATCAATTTGGTGATTACAGAGCCATAAGGTAATGAGTGATGAGAAGAGTGCTAGTAGTTCATTATGTGATCTAYCATCAAGGCAGGAAGATCGATTTTTACTTTCTTCATCATGAGATATATCAGAACCATCTCCATGATGCATACTGTTACCCTACCRTGAGCTCTTGAGATCAAGACTTTGTTGTWCAAGGAATGCAGAACTAGCATGTCTGATTCCCTGAGATTAAKWGACTTGAACACAAAATCCTTCTTCGGCAACTTGCCTTCAAACAAATAATCATGAATTTCATCAGGAGTAACACCAAATAACACAGGCCAATAATCCCTTGAATACTTATCAAATCCATCCCTAGGTACATTCAACAACTTGGCTAAGGTCGCAATTGACAAACTCACATCTAGGGRTGGGAATTACTAACCCAACCCGTTTACCGAACCTGAAACCGACCTGAAATAAGCCGGTTTGGGTTTGGAATTTTGACCCGTTTAATTAAACGGGTCGACCTGATTTTACCGTTTAATTAAACGGGTTAGGTTAAGTTCAGAATTCTCAACCCAAAAAAACTGCCTAAACCCATTTAATTAAACGGGTCACTTTAGATTAGGTCAACCCGACCTGACRTGATCTAAAATAACCCATTTATTTTTTAGGGTTTCAGGTTGTCATTGACTCAATGTTTCACAATGGGCCAAATATGAATTAACACTATAAGCCCAAAGCAAAACCAAAAAGCCAAAAACCCTAAGATAAAAAAAACCAAATAATGAGTAATGACTGCTTATCACTCTCTCTCTCTCTTACATCTCACACTAGTCACAACAGCCGTTTCCCCATTCTTTTTTTTCCAAAAATTTAGCCCTTACACACTCTCTTACCCATCTCAAAACTTAAAAACCCATCTCAAATCATATTTCCATTCCTTTTAATCATCTTCTTATCTTTAGAATTTGTGATTTTGTTCAATCTACAAACTGAGGTATGTAATGGTTCAATCTTGCAATTTGTTCGATTTTTATTTTTTGTTTTTTTTTTTAATTTTTTCTGATGTTAATCGAATTATTTTGTTGATATTTGTTATGAATTATCTGGTTAACTATACTGTATATATAAATCTATTTCGCTATTATATTCCTGTTAACTCTTTCATTTAGTTCGATTTTTTGTTTTTTTTTTAATTTTCTGATGTATGATTCGACATGTTCGATTATTTGCGAATTCCTGATTATGAATTATCTTATTAATACCTCGCTATAGTTTTAACATTTCCTTCAGTTCGATTTTTGTTTTTATTCTTTAAAATTTTACTGATGTAATTCTTTGAACTTGTTACTTTGACAATTCTTATTCATTTTTTTTTTCAATTATTTTTACACTTGAAAAGTTGAGGAAGGTGAAAACCTCCGTCCTCCAACGTCAGTCGCATCACTCTTTCTCTCATAGTCTTCTTACCGACTCTCCTTACTCCAAATATTAAGTCTTTTATTTAGGACAAGTACTTTAATTTGCAAACTCTATTTCTTGATTTTGGGACATTTATAATCTGTATCATTGAAGGCCCTTTGTTTTTGGCTATATTTGAACTATTATGATTGACTGATTGTGGTTTATGGCACTTTATGCTATGTTTAACTTCCATGTAAAAACTTTATTTCAATGAGCCTATGTTAATAAGACTGAAGTTTGAAATTTGGAGTTGCAATTGTATAGCAGTTTGGCAGATTGCAGAAGTATCAATACAAGTCAAGGTCATAACCAAATGAGTATTTTTATTTAAGGAAAAATTATTGCAGGACTCAAAACGTTATCCCAGGTTTAGGGTCAAACTTTATCTGCTTTCAAATTCAGGTTCAGTTCGAAATTTGAACCCGTTTATAAACAGATCAGGTTTAGTTTTAGGTGTGCACCAACCCGTTATAGCCGATCCGAAAACCCGATCCTGACCTGTAGCACACCTACTCACATCATCAACCTTTCCAACTTAATTTGGAACCAACAGAGCATGTCAGATCAAATTATTTCAAATCACAGTAGAACTCCTCTAAATCCAAGGCAGTAGAGCAGCATAGCAATACAGTGATAACATCGGACATCATAACTATTCATTGACAAGTTGAAGTCCAGACTTTTAAAAACTCAATAAAGCAAGGCACCATCAAAATAACCTTCTCTACCACGACCAACTAATTCAAAGAACACGAATCTCAGGCACTAATTAGTTAATGAACAGTAGTCTTTGGAGATTCTACAAGACTTAACCTTTAGTGATTGCAAAGGGTGTTGTTACTGTGTACTTGAACTCTTTTCCTCTTGTTTCTGAATGTAAACCAGTAGTCTGTTCCTCCCTCAGACTTCCTTAACTATCCTTCTTTTGAGAAGTACCAGAGCTACCTCACTGCACGCATGTGAATCTCAACGGTGGATGTCCCTCCTTGTGACCAGTAAGTGTACCATGCGACATCGTCATCCCTGTAGCCTTACCTCCATGAGCTTATCCATCACAACCCCTGGCTTTAGGATCTTCGTCCTTCTCTCTTAAGTTGTTTACAGATCATCCCTGAAGTAGGAGTAGTTCCTTGAATGCTTGGAACCGACCAGGCCTCTGAGGGACCAGTAGGCAAGCTACGAACATATTTGATGTTGGAGGATTGTCGAGTTATTTTTATGTGAAGGTGATTTTGTGGTGCATTATTTTATGGTGGTGTGAGATTTTATGGGTGTGAAGTTTTAGAGAGAAACTTTTGAAGTGGGTTCAAGCGGGTTTTGTTCGTTTGGAGAAGGATTTAGGAGCCAACCAGTTCTCCTGAGATTACCATAATCACTTGAGCATGTCTCCTTCCCGATCTGACCTTCTTGGCTGTAACTGTGTCTTGTTTTCCTTCCCATGGTAGTTGATGTAAGCTTGGCTTAGAGAATTAAAGCGATATGCAACAGTGACCAAGTGAACAATAACTTTTTCGAATTTTGATATAAGTGTCAAAGAACACTTATTGGTGGCTGAGAGAAAAGAGATCGAGTGTTAGTATAGAGATGCAAGAGATTAAGAGAGACGAGTACGAAGTTGAAATGATGTAAGAATTTGGTGTGCTGCAAAACTTGGGTTAACAATCGCATATTTTATTTAGTATTCTAGTTAGGATAGCGAACGAGGGTAGGTAGGAAATCAAGTCGTATGACAAAGAGAGGACGAACGTACACTATTATCAATATTTTGAAGTCAAAATTGGCAGATATTTATTGCCTTAAAATTTTCTCCAACCAACAATCTAATTGTAAGTATGTGTATTATATTTGCCCATCATAATCATGAATTGCCAAATAAAACTTGAAATAAGAACATTATTCTTTCCAAAAGAAAATCCTTATATAATCTTTATCCGAAAAATATAAAATAATTATTCGTGATGAACATGAGGTTGATACTGGCTATTCCTTGTTAAGCTACTAGTATTACGGAACACTTCGCACCCACCATCGTTATATGCAATTTTCAACCTGATTTCACCTGTTCTCTCACAACGATGGTTCTCAACCTTTTTAAGCTTTAAAAAACCACCTACAAATCCACTTGAATAGTTGATCTATCGACAGATGGATGTCTTAGTTATCTACTCACGCAACACTAGACAAGAGAATACTAATTTTAACTCAATCATCCTGAAGTGCGACATGATAGAGATTATCTACTGAAAACTCCAAAGACTCCTCCAATTATCCTCAATTCAGTCTAACATACAATCTCTAACCCCATAAACATTCGGTCTCTCACAGCAACTACATAACAAGCCCCAAGTTGACTCTAACTACACGGACCTCCTTGGTAAACTTCGCGGAGCAAAAACAAAGACTCAACTATGGAGCGAAATATAAGCTCTTTTCGAGAAACAAGACTTAGTCAGCTATAATCCACTCTGCACACTTCACCAAAGAAAGAACAGCAACAAGAACAACGTATCCCCAACCGAATAAGCGAACATATACCCTATTCGCGACAAATAGTCTCTCTACAAACTTTCAAGTCAATTGAGCTCCACCTCTCACATAACTCTGTGCTTTGTCGATTTTGACGATACCCCAAACCAACTGAATATATGGATAAAAAAGATTGCTTGACATAACTCACCTGCTTCAATGTACTGAATGACAGTTCACATATGTTGTCACGAATGGATGATTGTAGGTTTGAAGTACTAACAATCAAGTAAACAAACAGTTTATAATCAAGAGAGTCTCTTAACTGTACCAGATATAGAAAGATGTCCTTATCCACCTTATTCACCTGCCAGGGCTGAAAGTTGAACTGAGCAGTTTCCTAAGAGCTACTCTCACAATGAAGCTAAGCGGAATTGGTTCCACTTCGACAGCAATCAGCAATCTATAGGCACTCCTTGAATACACCACATTCAACATCACTCATCAAGCTTCTACCGTGTGGATTAATACGGGGCCACTTGAATTTTGCTTTTTTTGATGATGAATTAGAATTCATATACGATATTTAGTACCAGAATGCCCAAAGAAAGCTGTAACAGAGCTCTATCCAACTACTTTATTCGAGTGTGCTTCTCTAATCTCCTTAGGAATCAAGACAGAGAAACTAGCATAATATTTTTTATTCTATTACTAGTTTTTTTAAAAAAAATCTGTGGTCACAAAAGAGATCCGCTAATATAATAACACATTTATAACCACAGAGTCGTACGACTTGATGCGGGGCTTGCGCCAACTAATTCTCTTTAGACATTATTTATTTGATGTAACCCTTTAGCAAAATAAAAAAAAAACAAAAAAAAGAATAAAAAAATAAAAAAAATCTTGTAACCGCGAGAGCACAGATCTATGTTCACCAAGTGTAAGACAACTATAAAGAAGCCTAATACTCCAATTCCTACAATGCCGTTAGCAAATAGATCTATAACTCTACTTCTATAGAGATGCATCTTGAAACTTCTTGGCTAGCTATCAAAATTTCAGTTTTCCATCAACACAAATAGCCCCTAGTATACTACGTGAGGTCGCTACATGAAAATATGTATAGAACATTCTAGTCTACTAAGTGAAGGAATCCATTGAGATACATCAGCTCTAATATTACTATTTGTGATACAAGTGCAAGGCTTCACATATCATGTTCCACCTAGTCATAAGAAATAGTACAACACATTCCAATATTGTATCGTGCATGTTGAGAAAACCGAAAGTTGACCTTTTGTTGATAGATCACTAAGTCACATTTTTTTAACGTGAATCTCTATACTTGCACTTAGAAAACAAGCTTTCTTACTGAGCAACATCCTATGTCAAGTACTCTTTTCTACTCTCGAGTTCTTCTTGCCTTTGTTATCATATCTCTAGTATTTGACCCAGATCAGCTTTATACTGCTCACAATACTATTCTAACAAACTCAGAGAGAGGAATCTCAACTTATATGCCACATCATGCTCATCTCAAGGATAATCACTCAGATAGCCAACAATATATCAACCAATAACTTAGCAGAAGCCTACATACTGATTCACATTTTTAGTAGCTTCTCCTGAACTTAGTACAGTACTAACACCACAATATAAATAAATTATCATCCACATAAATTAGTTGTGCGACTTAGCGAAATACAATTTTTATGGTGTCCCCCTACTTAGCTTTTTGATTATGTGAGGCCAAATCGTATTACGTCATGGACTGCCCCGCTTAGACAAACCCTTTAACTTTAATATCGTCTTGAAATCATTTATTATGCTGTTAGAAATCCAATCTTCTCTTAAAATTACGATATGTTGATGTGGACTATATCTGCGTTCATACGATCTCCACCCAAGCTCTTAGGAGCTATGTCCACCTATCAATCCATAACATTGCAATTGAGATTGACCTCTGGTCTACGATCTTCAAACCAATCCCTTTTGATGAGCACATCTGCAACTCGAGAAACACAAACAAAACTCTCTTTTCTTGTCACCTCTGCAGTTAAGAAAGCTTCTTCAAAAAATCAAAATATGCAATTAAGATCTTACCATTCTCTCTTATCCTTTACTCACTCAACAAATAGGCTTCAATGAACATAGCCACAAATACCTGTAAATACCCTCTTCACAATATACATAAGTTGCATTAAAAGAATCAATTACAGCATAGATAGACAGGTAGTAACGGATCTCTACAGATGCTGCAATGCAACTTGCGAGATTATTTGCTATAGTTGAGATGTCAATACTATTATCATCTCAGAATATCCTACAATAGGGAAAATCAGCCCCTCTTATAATTTCTCACCTAACATGTGAGTTGAAGAATTACCTAAAAGACTGTTCAATCAAAAATCAATTGATATTGACCCACTTAGCACTTATGTAGTTCACTTTGTATAGCTCCGTACCACAGAAGGCCTCTATGCGTACATGTGATATGTGGTTTACTATAACGAATAATGAAGGCACATAGTCATGACCAACTTGTTTCTGAACCACAATCATAGTAGTAATCTCAATAGTTAGTGTGCTATCTTCTGGAGTTGGCTAGGTTCAAAATGTGTCCTGGAATAAACATTTGTTATTAACTTAATCAGGAAGCTGATTGAATGGTGTCATCTTTGCGTATTGCTAAAACAAAATCAGGATATAATCTCAAAGTTAATTCTGGAAGAGTTTCCTTGCAAAGTTTATTAATATTACAGAGTTAGTTCTCTACTAGACATGAAATAAATTGAGAAGAGCACCAAAGTATAGTTTGGGACCTGATATGAACCATTAGGCTCTTTCTCATTTTGCTCGCTCTTGAATATTCCCGTAGGCTTATGCTTACCTCATTAGCAACATACCACCCTGCTGTAAAACTCATTACATCAATTTTCCGGGGGTGAATTCGAGAATAAGTTTAATAGTGTGAATTTCACACAACACCTCACATTAGAATAGGATTCAAAATATCACATCTGTTCCGTCCGCCTTACCTTTCAATTGTGCACTTGCAGTATAGAGAGCGCATGTGTCATAGGGGACACATGCAATACTCTCTTTCGCGCATCTCTTTGGTCTATCCGATTAGATCGTACATCATGACACGGTTAGACATCATGCATATCGCTAACACAATAGGCTATTTCTTACTCATACCTAGTGTGTAGGATAATTGAATAGCATAATAATACTAACTATATGGCGATATCTATCTAAGTCATTTTGCTCGTCTCCTTCCTAGAACTTCTCATCTCCAGATCAGTTGACAGTGGCCTTGCTCAGCGTACTAATCAGGTCGATTAGCCAAATTTCAGTTTTCTTGGTTTAAAATACCCTGTTCATATCAAAATCTCATCACCTGATAGCCCAAATCTAATTCTTCTCATCAATTGCCCGCTCCCTCCCATCCCATCACTTCCTCTGCCTGGCCACCAATCAGCGCTGCACCCCCCTTGCATGAATATCTGTCGTTGCCAAATACTTCCATCAGAATAACACAGATGCCGAAAAGAACAATATGGCCTTTCTCCACCTCTAAATCAAGAATTCATCAGAGTCACACCACTCTACCACTCATCTACAGGTCAAGGTCTCGTATGCCCTCAGGAAAGTAGCCGCCAGAATGCAATAAAACCGCTAGCAATGTATACCTTAACATTTTCCACACAATCTCACACGTATCAACATAGAGTAAACCTCCAAACACAAACACACCAGAGTAGTTTTCTCTTATATAGTATCAGCTTTCTCATAATGAGCTTGACTAAGTCAGCAATTCCCAAATATCAGGAGCGATACAAATGAAATCTAACATCCACACCTCAATTAACATCACATAGGGAACCGCCAATAATTCACTCAAGCATAGAACACACTAGTACCCATACAAGTCTATTTGCCATGAATACAAATTAGCGAATCTAAAGACAAATCGAAAGATTAACCCATGCTAAAATAGATATGACCCTAATGTCCACCTTTAAGGTCGAATCTCAAGCTTAGAGAGAGTTAACTATACTTATAAACTACTAATCCGCTAATTGATCGTAGAAAATCACTCGCACATTCAAAATAACAACAATCAATCTTAGCAAGATCTGGAAGAGAGAAGAAGTGTCAAAGATCGAAAGGAGCGAGCGTAAATCAACCCAAGGAAAAACCTCACCTCTAGATTGTGGCGATGACCGCACTTAACTTCAGCGGCTTATTGATAGCTCGGTTGCTGATCCTCATGCACCGATTGCTCCTCGGAACAGTCTTCCATTATGCTCTTTCGAGCTTCAAACGACATTCAGACTATGTGATGGTTAGTCTGATGGGTTCGGTATTTCTGTTGGCCGTGGCGTGTGATAAGCAAGCGTTAGTGACAATTCGCCTCCATGTCCTCGTTGTTGTGTCAAATACGAATTTCAAGACTTCAAGAGCATTCACACTCATTTAATCTTCACAACTGAGATAGGACCATGGTCTGATTTCGTTACGCCACATGAAACACAAACTGTGTGGTGCGTTAATCTCGGCGATTGCATCTCACAGCCATGGTCTCTTTCAACTAATGCCTAGCAAGAGCTCATCCAGACAGACAAGTTTTTCTTCCTGTCTTGAGCGCGGCTGTAGCAGATAATTCGCCATGAGAAAGCCTTTCGTATATAATCTAGGGAATGGCGGTGTAAGCGCCAGCACGCCAGTCACCCGGCATCTTAACATGAGACCTCCTCCATTCTTCCGGATTTGTACCATCGCCACATCTCAGAGACTAGCATACATCTATATGTGCTTAGCTCTACACATAGCTTCGTTATGCTTGTCTCGCAAGAGAGTTGAGGGGTTCTCTCTCTGAACGGGATATGATTTCCACCAGAAGTGACAAAAACACCAGGAGTTTGTGCTACATTCTCTTAGTCACAATTCTTGATGCAAAGATGTTAAAGTAAGAGATGTCAATTGTTTTATAACCTGTTTTCCCCCAGTATTTCACATCAGTCGTGAACGAGAATCACTTTTGTAGCTCATGTCATGATCCTAATAATTGAACGTATGTCGCAGGATAGTTTTTAAATCCTCTTGAGAATCAATGCCATAAGTAATGGAACATTACTCGTACATTTGAATCATTACTGAAGATGTAGCGTCATCGCCTCTAAAGCAGTCCAAATCATACTTACACCACATATCACAAGTTTTGATCTTAATTTATATAGTGCGCCTGCTTTGCACTATTTACTATTATACCACTTAAATACACTGTTAAAAAAGTACGACTTGATATTGTACTCTAGCTGCATTGTCTTGGAGCGCGTTGAATTGCTCACTATTTAACTAGACCAACTAACGGCACCTCTCCTCTCTGTGTTGGTTAACAAAAACAAGCACTATAAAGGATGACCGTTCTCAAACAAATGGACTTGTCTTGAGAAATTTGCACTCCAGAACAACAGTACTGAATCTACAATATTCATTACATTTTCCTAGTTCCCCTTCACACATTAAGACTCATATACACCACTCACTTTGTGCACCTTACCAAACTCACTGTGCACATCGACTTCTCGATTTACGGAGCCTACAGCGCACTAACTTACTTCTCTACCCCTCATTACAACAATCGCCACCCTACATGTTTATCACCACTCTCCCACTCTCAGTTCTTTTGCATGCACACAACCTCGACTCATAACGAGCAAATACGTTCGCGCCACTGACACGATTCTCAATCTAAACAATTTATACATCATCTATGTGAAGCAGATCTTGCAAAACCTTTGCAACTTTAACCCTCTACCCGTACCTCTACTCTAAAATAAGCCAATGATGGTTTCATTAAGATACTTTCATCTCACCAAAGTTGACACTTAGCGCTCTACCATCATCAAGCACTAGTGAAAGCGAAAACATTTTCAGCTCTACTCCTCGGACATTGTCGATCGTTCACATGTATTTCATTCTCACGCAATGCGCTCACCCTCCAACACAATGACACGAACTAAGATCCACCTATCTTCCTGCACCACTACGCACCACTTATCAGTGGAGCAAGAACAGATCAACATTAGGTTAAGGAACCCAATTCTTCTTGGGCCCTTTCAACATATTATGCTCCTTTTGGTCTTTCTTCTCCAAACCCAACTTCATATGTTTGTTGTTCTTATCACACTCTCCTTCCTTCTATGCGATACTATCGCGACTATACAATAACATGTCAGCTCCTTAATCTGTCCAATTTTACATACAACGTTGATAAACAAACATGCATGTCTTTGGTCAGTTAAAACAATCCGAAATATCCCTTCTCACTCTTACAAATATCATTTCTCAGTACACAATAGGTGTGTACTTTTCCTCTGTGAGAATCACAAGAATTCCATGTAGCACCTGGGACCAGTTAGTCGCTGGTTCTCTGTCTGTGTAAACCAAGACCACAAACTTCCCTTATTACCTCTGATTGAGTCAGTTGATTCAGATGATTTCTTGCTATTTACCGTCAGCATAAATTGGTTTGACCCCATTGGCCACCTTGTGTGAAGTTACTATTCTCTAAGTTCTTTTCCCTGGTTATCAACGCTAGTTCTGTATCACCACGGGACTATTTGTTTTGTCCTCACTTTTTACAAGAGATCAAGATTCACCCTGTGTATCTGACCTCGCGTTCATAATCAGACGTGTAGGAGTGTTAAGCTTTGAAACCTTATATAAGCCCATCGTCGACATATGGTGACATAGAGGTACTAACAACGCATTGGATGTAACCATGGGGACATGCTTGTGAGATATAAGTCACCTTAGTCAATGCTCAATATGCACGGAAGTTCAGCTGTCAAATCACAAATTTACCGTCATTAGGGTACTAGTGTGTATCAATTTTGAAAACCATAATGCGCAATCAGTCAATACTCTATTTCTGAGCTTTTGTACTCTGAACAAGGGAAACATAGAGAAATCTACTCTAAGTGTAAATAGTACTATGAGCTCTTCATATGAATCCTTCCTCGTCGTGTCGTAACATTTCTTGAGGGATTGCATTAGCAATACCGGCAGTAATATTACAATTGCTCTTAACCTCTTTCTGATACAAACAGTAATTTATCATCATATACTACTATTTAACCGATGACACACTATACTTACCTAAGTTGACTCTCCAACATCTATGAATAATATCT
>SNQN01001615.1:62298-81099 GCA_008642245.1 Bassia scoparia | reverse complement strand
TTTCCTACACTAAGCCCCTTTAAACATCGAGTTTTAATATCCAAATAATTTTAATTTATTTTTAACATTTTTAAAGAATAATTTCAGATTTTTTTGTAATGTTCGTTCTAAGCACTTTCGCCCATCATTTATGAAATTACTGCTAATTGTGAAATAAATTTTGCCATAATATATTTAAACTAGAGAAACAATTCAAAAAAATCACGTAAATCTACACAAGGCCACAATATTAATGTACAAGGAAGGTTTTTGCATGTCTGATATAATTTGTCTCGGTCAATAAATTTGTATCTACTTATCTAAGATCACGGGCATAACAATAGTTATAGATATTTCCCTATAATTGCAAATAAACTGCCTTCTTTCTTCTCGCACCTTCTTCTGAGCTGAGTCTTACCGGACTTCATTCCTTGAGCTCTTCTTGGTTCTCTTTAGCTCTACTTTCCGTTCTCCTTTCTCCTACTTTTTTTTCAACGAGTCGTTCCTCGAAGGGAAAAACACAACCCACTCAAATTTGGTCATTGCCTCCCCCCAAAGCCTGTTACGTTAGGTCTGCCGACACCCATTGTTCATCTCTTAGACTACTTTACACAAGTCCCACACCTCAAGGACAAGCACGGACCACCTCGTCTTTTACATTTTTTTTTCGAGGAAGCAATGAAATAAGAAACCACTACCTTTATTAAAGTCTCAACAAAACCGGTACAAAACAGCCGCCCGACCACACACAGGCCACACAGCTTCCAACCCAAAAAGGCACAAGAACCCAACCCGAGCAGCAAAGAGCCGACCAGAACGAACCCAACTAGGTGTCACTTACAACCTCATCTAAAGTAAACAAACTCTCACACCCGACAACCGCAGTAGACATGCCCTCCAATTCTTCGTGGGCAGAAACACTCAACTTAGTGCATATCTGACACAGCCAGCAAGCACGAGCTTAATATCGTAAACTTAATCTCTAATCATGAACGACCACGAAATTGCAGAGGAAAGCCCCATCCACCACCAATATCCAACCACTCGATATCCTATTCCAAAGCTGCATTACTCGCTACGTTGAGCAATAGCCACCCTTAGACACCTAAGCAGAACGACATTAAGCCAAGCCGACCAAATGACGAGTTCCTTCCCCTGCTTGTACCTGCACCTCTGATTCTTCGAAGACACCACCATATCACCTGCCCCTAAAATGAACAGTCAGCACCTTGACACCACGAACCACAATACATGAGCATCTCACCCCAGCATTCTAAGCTAACTCCACGCTCACAGCCCCCTTGGCCGGCTTATTCCGCCGCCCACCTGACCCGACCAGTCCGCCAAACACTTTCTCCCTCTATCTGCCGCCTGTATGTCCTTTCTGGTAAAATCTCAGTTAAACCGATGACGCACGTCGGGATCTAGAAATTCTTCGGATTAATTCAACGACCTCGAAATTATCGCGAGCAAGTCACCGGATTCCAGCAGGATCAGATATGTCCTCAGAGCCAATCTGTCCTGCTCGATGCGAATTCACCTCCGTGCGAAAGTCGTGTAAGTCAATTCCGCATCTAGATCCTATGGTTAGGCAGAAAAATGCAGACGATGAATATGTATGTGCCTGTTGGTCTCAGTTTACGCGCATCAAGCTACACACCGAAGATTTCTATCTTACTTACTCACATCAGATGAACTCTGAGAGCAATGCGAGAGTGTCTCAACCATTATAGTACCAGAAACGCCCCGTAAAAGTTGTAGTAAACCATTTGTGATGTGTGAGGTTATGAAGATTGGGTGAAGCCACTTCCTACCCGCCCAAACCCCTATGCGTCTCACAATGTTCATATGATCCATATGCTTCGACACATTAAAAGCTACACTGAGACCCAAAAACGAACGACAACGAAAGCTAAGAAAAAGTGAGATGAGATAAGAAGAAAAGTGCAGGACAATAAACACAAGTCACAGCCAAAAAAAGAAAAATAATAAATTCATGCACCATGCTTGAATAAACATGTTACTCATCCCCATTTAATGGTACCAATACAGGAGGAGTTCTGTCCCGGTTAACGGCGAGTTGGAAAACAAACAAGGGGCAATATGCCAAGTCGATAGCGTCGGCCCATCAGGTGTTTGGGGTGGTTTTTTAACCCTGAATCCTAGGACGTGACAGGACGGGTCCATGTTCCCAAGAAGCCTAGAGGTCAACTAACAACGAATAAATGTCGCCGGATAAGCTGTTTCCTAACAAACAAAACTAAAGGAACAAGTGTATTAGGCCGACAAACCGAGAGTGTTATTCTCTCCAAGAGCTCCTTAGACGAGAACAAGTAGCAATTGGAATCTTACCTAAGGATCTCCATTCCAAAAAAATTCGCTAGTTACAGCTGAGACAAAGATTTTCCTAAGATAGTCTGTTTCGCATCTATTACAAATTCTCTGGTGAATCTAAAGAAGTGATGTACCTAGTAGATATTGTTGAAATTAAAACTAAATCTCTAAATACGAATTAAGTTAATAAAGAGAGAAGAGTAAAAGTATATACAGGTGTTCATACTGAAGTTGACATTTTCTTCATTCCAACATAACCATGAATATTGAAGACAACAGAGTAGAACGACCCAAGTAGACTAATATTAATACCCGTAAGGAAGAATCATATTATTGGGATGGGATAAATATAATCTTGGAATAATAGTGTTCCTATATGTAGTGGACACAATCAAGTGTTGGGGTTGACAGGTATGTAAGTATACTCCATAGATATATCACGGAAGAAGAACATAGAGGACAATTACTACAATTAGATAGGTGCAATATTTCAAAGGTCTAGTATTCAATTAATGTTAAAACACTTTTACTCTCTCTTAATTATAACTATTCATTAGTTATATTAGCAACCAGGGTAAAACTCCCGCCTATATAATTGATGAGTGTATAGAAGAGTGTAGCCCATACAATTAGTATACATTAAAGTAGTGTGTCAGCCATAATTGAATAAGAATCTATCATGTGTAGGAGCATCACTCTAATTCGAGTAATCCTGCTGCTTCATATTTTAATTCCCTGCCACCACAGTGGAATTCACTTTTTCCAATAATTGGTATGAAATTTGATGTCGTACCACCAATTTTTTTCAAGTTTACTCGTATTGCGTGTAATAGGATCACAAAGGTTTCCGATTCTTTATGCTTGCGGAGTGTCACCATCCCACATCCCATATCTTTATCTATAGATGAGAACGTCACCTATCATTTCCTCCTTATGCTATATTGATCTAAAGAATTACGGAGTCTAAACTCACAGGCAAGAAAAAGTATTTATTCTATTATTATTATTGTATTTTTTTAATTTTCTAGAGACTTATGTCTATTTAGTTACATTTAGTGATTTCCTATAAATTTGTAATTTATTTTTTTTGGTAGAATTTCTTTCTAATAACTCCATTGCACATGGTTTCTCTTGCTTTTACAATCATGTCAATACTCCCTCCGTATCCGCATAATTACTCTTCACACCTTGTCTATCATATTTTGCTGAGTGAAGGATAAATTATAAGTGTTTTGCAATTTTCACTAGCTAAATAGTTAGATATTACCAGAGGTGTTAGTTTATTTTTCTGATTTTCAGATCTTATATGTATATATTTTAGATTGAATGAATAATTGAAATATCTTTTAACCCAATATTATTTAACCAGATAGTATCAGATATATATACATAGCAGATAAAAACTCTATGATCTATTAGAATAGTATCGATGAGAGGAATTGAAACGTGTTTACAAAAATAATCTTGCCCAAATAAATACCAAATTATACTATGCGACGTGTAATGTATTCTTAGTAAATCTCCCGGCACCTATGTGAGAAACAGCTGGGTAGTCTTATTTGAATTCTCTACAAATGTGTAATCGATAGTACTTGATTTGCATCCTCTCAGAGTTATAATTCCAAGAGCCAACGAATCATAGCAAAGCTCAAGGCCCTTTTCCAAGCGAGTACATTAAAGGAGGATAGGATATTTCTCCATATAGTAAGTCCACGGGTCGAGAGGCGGTGCAATATTACCCGCCAATAACCATACTGACAGGCGTATATTACGCTCCCCACCCGTTACCAAGAGAGTCATAAGGTGTGGCCTTAAGTGAAGGCGCGCCTTCGCGCTTTTCTGCGAGCGTAAGTAAGTCATGCATCCCTAGACCTGGAGTTTGATCGATTATTTGATACTGCTGCTGCTTATCCATTGTGTTTTACGGATATATCGTGACTGTCTACCAAAGTGTTTTTTTTAAGTTTCAATCAACTTTTTTTTGCAATATACTCATCGGCTAATTTTGGAAATAGTTCCACAAAGATATCAACCGATTTATTTTGCAGTGTGTCTCTGAGGCGTCTTTTAAACTAAGTACTGTATAATTGTTATTTTAACGCATAAGTGGGAATTGAGTTTCCCTTGAGCGACTACTTAGTACGACAGTTTGGCCCTAATAGTCTAGGAGGTCTAATATATACGTATGCTCCTTTATGAGTGATTGAGATGATATCGCCAGGATATGATTAGATAAATCAGATAACCTGGAGGTCAGAGTTTTAAGGATGGGCTCACGTAACCCTGGACTCGTTATTCACGATTTTTAATACTTAGCGGACTCCTAGTGTGAGCTTATAATTTTGCTTAATCTCTGCTAATCTCGCTTAGCTTTTAGCTCACAAATTTAAACTCAATATGTTCGTTAAAAATCTTTAAAATTTAATGAAGACGTAATTTATATAACAACTAATCTCACTCTTAGAATTCTTCTTCTCCTTCATGTTCTTCAATGTTCAAACCCAACCACCATCTTTTTAAATTATTTAGCATGCTCTTCCTTTCCCTTCATCTTTTCCAAGTACGTCGATTCTCTCGTTTCTTAACTTCCCTTCTGTCAATCTTCAAATCCTCATATGGTTTACCGCCACCACCTCCTTCGTGTGGGGCCCACACCCCTCAAGAACAACCACCCGATATAAATACAGGCCCTCTTAAGCTGTCTACACACATACCTTACGTGACGGCCCAAATTCAGAGGACCAACACTAGGTGCCCACACAACCACACCCGAGGCCAACACATCTCCTCACACTATTCTACCGTGATGAGCCATATCAGTACTCCGCCAAACTAAACTACCCCTCTTTGCTCCTCCTCTCTCAATCAGGAACTTTCTAAGGCTACCTCAACATACCTAACACTCCATACCAACACATTATACGTTTCAAATCAATTCTAAACCCTATGCCACAATTATAGCTGTGACGAACTACGGAACCCATAGCGACCCGCTCCAATTCAATAATCGGTTTCACCATCACACTCTCCAGCCAAATTTCATAGCGACAACCCAAGGATCCTCCAACATATCTCGAGGACTCTCATTTCATAAATTGCTTAACTCTATTCTAACTACATTATCACACGAGCCAACCATTGTGATTTGAACTCACAGGCACTCTGCGGACATAACACACCCTTAATCAATCAAACAATATACCGCATGTAGAATTAATCAATTTTCGAGTGATTATGGATCCTAACCTACTATTAACTGTATTGTTGTCCAAACAATTTTGTAGGTGATGTTGTAGATATACAAACATTAATACATAGTTCCCGAAAAGAGAGAGTAAATTCTCCAATATCCTTCTGCATTTTGAGTGGTTCGGTAAAAAACAAACTACTCACCAATTGTTGATATTCTTTTACCTGACTGGAGTGCTTTAACCTGTCGTTGTTCAATTCACGCAGTACTGTGAGTAATGGTTTGGTTTCCATTTTCCTGGATCGTTAAATCAATAACTAAAATATTTGCATTAGGAATTGAGGTCCGGAGTAGTAGCAATCACGAGTAATTAGTCCTAGGTGGGCATCTATGTATATGGTTATCGCTTTTGGTCGATGCTTTTTCCTTTGCAGTGCATGTTATCCATGTAGAGTCTAGAATTGTAATATAATGGTATTGGTTGCAAGAAGAAAAAGATTCTTGCGTTTTTATGGAATGTATGCTGCAAATACATGACTTCTTTCGTAATTGTGCTTTTAATCATCATCGCCATCCGGGTCATACATAAGTTCAGGAGTTAGTTGGTGAAGTTTGGACAACCGGTCTCGAATCGACTATCGCTCAGCAACTTGATTGGTGTGAGTCATAATTCTTGATCCGGGTTGGCTCACTCTAGGAATAGCTAGCTCTGGTTGACTGAAGGAATACGGATAAACAGCTGGATATTTTGTAGTAAATAAGTTAGGGTGTTAGTGCTGCGTCTGAGGTCTGGCAAAATCGTAGTAAATAAGGAGAAGAGTTGGGTCTTAGTGTGTTATTCTTGATCCATTTATGAGGCTGATCGATGAGGCACTAAATGAGACCGAGTGGAGGCTGCTACATTGCGGGCAGCTTGGGTTGGGTTTCAAAAGAAGCTAGTGTTTGGTTACCCATGTTGGTCCTCCACAGGAGACTCTATCGAATTGTGTTTAGCGTGTGAACGAACTATGCGATGTAGAGGCCATTAGTTTGAGACAGACTGATAGTGTTTTCGAGGCTTCTCATGGGAAAATTGTTGTCCTCAATGTGAACCTGCACAGGCACGGTACCCCTGAGGTTTGGCCTTAATAAGCCTCTATACACACTGAGGTTTCAGGTTTCAGGATACGAATCAAGTAACCTGAGGTTAGGGTATAATAGCCTTCAACGTGAACCCGGTGGCGTATCGTCCCTCTCAATCTCTCGTATCCATAATCACCACGTTTTACACAAACAACGGCAACTTGTACACATGGGCGGGATGTCGCGGAATGGCGACTTTCCCAAATCTTGCGCGAGTATCCACACTGAAGTTAAACCCCTGAAGGGGTCGTGCAAGCGAGCGCAATTTATCATCGAGCTGCGTGTGAGCGGGTATAGAAATACAGTAATTATCATCCTCGTGCGAGGTAAATCATAAAATGCATTCACTTTATCATTACCAATCCGAATATCACTTCTTTCCAAGATATTGATCACGTACCCATATTTCTATCCTAACCTTAGATTGTCAATCAGAACTCACTACTTTATAGCTCCATCAAAATTAATCCTGAGACTAAGAATAATTTATTCACAAAATAACAATTAGGACTCAAAAAACAATAAATAAGGGAAGACTATAGGAAGCAATGACCTCTCCTCCACTGCTCATATATTCTTAAACTCCCATATTGCTCCTTAAACTCCCTTAGGATGAAAAAGGTATCCACCTATGAACCACTTCAATCAATTCACCATTCTTCCACCCATTTTTCAACTAAACAGCCTTTCACCTATTACAAAATGCCGAAGGCACAGATGTAGATCCAAGGTGAGAGTGATGCGGCCACACCAAACTCACCACTCCTAATCCACCCCACAAACGACCAAAACCACCACAACTTCTTTGCCTCGAATCGGCCACACTCTTCCCACGAAGATGCTCGGCACACCCGCCATGCGGTCGCTCACCAAGGAGACCGCATAAGCACCAAATCCTGCACAATCAAGTACCATGCATAGGCCGTGTCCCTAACTAGATCTATGTTTGTGATATATGATAAACATTAGCTAAAGCCGAAGAGACCTTAGCCTTGACTTAATTCCCTCATGACGCGTGAGTTATATAATCGAACGACTTTCTTATATCCTGATCAATCTGTTTGGTATAATTTAGCCTGTTTTTGAAGGTTATTTCCATGATCGAATTAGCGAATACTACTGTTGGAATGAAGAATTCCGAACGTTATCTTCGAACATATCCTGTTATTCATGAATACTGTAATAGTAAATGGAGAGGAAGAATTTTGACCGAGGCTTTCATACACCAGCTATAGCGTCTAGTTTTTGTTAATATCGTCGGCCCTCGCTAAGTTTGTTCAAGGAAGTAGTTGGAATTTATGAACAAGTATAGGTTTTCCTAGATACAGATGTGGTGATCTACGATGTATTTCGATTAATAATGGTGAAAGTAGGATGCTGAGCTGTCGAATCATATGTTTGTTGTTTGAGTTGGAGGCTTGTAGTATTTATAGGTGATGATGATATGTGGGTGGTTACGGATAATTGGATGATGATATGGTGATAGCTCGTGTGGATAACCGAGTCATCTGCAGTATTTATTTGAATTGCTAAATGTGAGCTTTCCGTTAAATTCTTATTTTACGAAAGAAATCGTATCTTGTTGGTGTCTTATTTTATGACATCAAAAACAAATTCCGAGGGTGTGTACATGATCAACATAGGTAATAATTAGTAGTCATGTGAGAAGTTGGTTCATTAGGTCTAGGTTAAATTACCTACGAAAGTGCGAGTTAACAAGAGAAGGAAGGTTTATTCTTCTTTCTATTTTTTTTCATGCGATCAGCACAATTCTACACTTCTTAAGTTTGCAAATATGAACAAAAAACAGACAGGCGAAAGCAGTATGATGCTGATCGTTGATGTTTCCAAATCTTGAGGTTGGTGCTATGATGATATAGCTTTCGGTCTTGCGTATGTTGAAGATGGAATTGAATAGGGTAAATTAAGTTTAGTTTTTATTAAAATGAAATTAGCCCGCAGTGTTATTAGATCTAGTTGTCCAATCCTAGACCCTGCATATGCGCGGCGCGTTCTAATGTAGTTCCAGTTTGTCAACAGTCCGCGATCCATGGTACGGCGTTAATCTCGTATTAGCTAGTCCTGTTAGGTATCCCCGGTATTGGGTTACTCTCAACTTACTTCGTTCCTTGGTTTGTTATTTGTGATTTTTTCATCTTTGATATAATTGTAAGGATTACTTTCCTAATTTATAAATGTCCTTAAATTAAATTATTGTAATTTAATTCTTTATACGTTATTTATTATTTATGTCCCGAGGGATATCTACTCATAAAATTACGAAAGTGTATATATGATATTTTAGGTTTGATTTGAATTTTTAATAGGGTAGATGTGTCAAGATTATCGAATTGCAGAGTAGTATTAAGTGTAGTTGATTCTCGTGCAACGATATTTATATCAATACCTCTGTAACAGCTTCGTATTTGAATTATTAATTTTGTATAGGCATAGGGGAACAGTTTGATGCCTAATCATTGAAATACACTTCTGAGTCGTAGTGGTGATATAAACCATGTCACAATTCCATGTTAAAGCTGCCAAGCTTAGTAATAAAGTGTTATAGGCTCAGTAAAACTTTTCCCAGTCCAAAAGTATTTCCAAGCTACCTCAGTATTTGTTTTACCTTATTTTTTTTTAAGAAACATAATAATATGGTCAGTTTGTTATTGGGTTATGAAAGTAATATAATTACTAAGGAAGTTTCTAGGCGGCGAGTTTTTATTCATTCCAATTCATTCCTGATTGGATATTTTTTCGATCATAGATTAAGGACGAAGATTGATAATTGTTTGACATATATTCTTAATCACCACTTTTAAATGAACCTGTTGATTTGCTTAGAAAAACCTCGATTGTTCAGGTAAGGTATTAAGATTGTTCTCGGACCAGCTGAATCTGTTCTTGATAGGAATTTTAATATAATATCCTAACAGATATCTTCGAATTCTGATTTTGGGATTCTCATATGGTGTAGTCGTGCGCTTCTCTATGGATATGATAACTGATAATTACATTTTCTATATGAATGGAACCAATTTAAGTAAACGAGATCATATTTATACCATACACTCATCATATATACAGTTAGCTCTAGAGACTTTTGTGGATTATCTCTGTCTGGAGGTAGAGTGATAACGAGATTATAATATATCTAGAGCGTAGTGATGGGATTAGGAATCATTACGGAGATTAGGAGATAATATTTCGTGGTGGGTTTTTAGTTATTTATCTATTTGTAAATTGAATATATTAAAGTCGGAATAAAGATAGATAATTTAATTAAATTACACAAATTAACCCTTACTACCAACTTAACTTCCTCTTCTTATTTAAATGTTTCCATTACTATACGGACAGGTAATGATATGTTAAACTGTTCTAATTGGATTACTGCCTATCCTGACCCTCCCTGCGTATACCACCGATCTAGTTAGGCTATTCTTAAAATTTGATCACCAAAATACTTTTGAATACGAGGCTAATTTTAAGATTAATTATGTAGAGTTTTCAAGAGTAATGAATTTGCTCTAAATTACATATTCAAAGTTCTGACCTAATCCTTAACTATGTTACCATGCCTTCACTGACTTCCTTTAAGATTCTTCTTCCAACCAGATAATAAACGAGAAAACCTGGAATTTATTGTTAAGCGGGTTGAGAAAATCTTAAGTCGTATGGGATAAAAACATGAGTTGCGAAGGGATTGATTATCATAAAATACACTTTTGTGGTGGGTTTCTACACTCAGTTGATACCTATATGCTGTAATTTGCGTAGGAAATCAATACAGTGAATGTGTTATTTAAATCGATAATATATTGGTAATGCCTTGTGGTTAGGATGAGAAGTACTTTCTCTTCGTCAAGTGATTAATTGTCATTTGACGTGAAAAATTTTAAATTGCAAGTATGTTTCTTTCAAGGTACGTACTTACTTGCTCTGAAACATCCATTGATGTAGTATTGTGATATGTTATTAGCATTTGATGTTGTATTAGTTTTAGCACTTGTGAAAATGATATTGTTGGAGGTCAATCGACCGAATCAGAGTAATCTATGGACCAAAATATGGGGCAGTATTGGAATCTTAATTCTATAATCCTGTAGTAGATGACCTCGATGGAAAGGTGGGCGTTATGAGCAAATTAAGCATTTAGCTACATGGATCCGTAATTTAGTCAATCTCAGTGTAAATAAAAGAAATAATTTATAGTCTCTATAGTTTTCACACGCATTCATATTAATATAAGTGTTGTGTGTATTTTTTCGCGATTCTGTTTTGCTGGATTGTACAAGTGAGTCAAAGATAGACACAAGGCAATTGCTTATGACGTTATGTTACATTCTAATCATAAAGGAGATGAAGATTAAGTGTGGTCGACCAGTGTAAATCATTATCCCCATGCAGGTTATATATTGTATGTACTCAGTTTCCTCATAAATAATAGAGTGAAAATCCGCTCCCAATGTAGATAGTATATTTCAATTTATTCGTAGTATTGTAGAGAAAGGAATGATTAAATTCCTAAAAGTACTTATGGCGCAATTGTAACCAAGAGTTTGAGTGTGGTTCTCTTAGGTTCCTCCAACAGGCCATATATATCTTATAAAAACTATCTAAATGGATACATTAGAGATTAGTGTGTTATAAATAAAGATTCGATTGAATAATATGGTCATAGGATGCTTCATTCTATGGACTATGTAATTTTGTCGTCATGTAGAATATCTTATAGGTGTCTATAATCCAATATTGGTTT
Source organism: Bassia scoparia (assembly GCA_008642245.1). Lineage (NCBI taxonomy): Eukaryota > Viridiplantae > Streptophyta > Magnoliopsida > Caryophyllales > Amaranthaceae > Bassia > Bassia scoparia. The sequence continues at coordinate 69,712 of SNQN01001615.1, read as the reverse complement.
TAACATCCCGATAATTATTATGCAATTAAACGCAACCAAATCAAATTTCACGCCATTTTGAGGTTGAGATTTAAATTTATACAGGTGAGCCAAATTAATCCAAAATTACATTTTAACACAAATAAAAGTTATATAAGTGTCCATTGTCATATGCTGTTATAAAACATTTATGGATTTTGTTTTGAATAGCACTTTGTTCTAGTCCTCAGCTAGCGACAACAGGCGAAGTAGAGAGTGCCTTGGGTTCTGATATTTATCGATTGGTTACTTACATTTCTTATCCTAGGGATCCTCGCTCTGGAAATGATCAAGTCGCGAGAATTCTCGGTGTTTGTTGCGTAATTATTGTTATTTATAAAAACAGGGCAAGGTATGGTGATCTTACTATATTTTATATTATTACCGGCACGAAAAGAGAATCGGATTGCCACATGTAGCAGTCGCTGGTTTTTATAAAAAATTTTTCCTACACCCAAATAATGTGTGTTGGTAAGATATTGTATGTGAATATCTCTATGACTAACTTATACCAAAATTTAGACGGAAGATTTAACAATTTTTAAGGTCTTCTAATGTAAAAAGTCTACACTGCCTTCGTCCAATCATCTGGTGCATACTCAAATATGTAAATTGAATTTTAATGCTACTTCTTATCAGACAAGATGTGACGAGTAGAGCTAATATAGGTAATAGAGTGTATTTATACACAATTGCAAACTTACATATATGTTCACTCTTTCTGTAAAGGGACTTATTGTACTAGGTTTTTTTAATTATTTTGCATTCATTTCAATAACTACAGTAAGCCAAGTTGGCACTTGTGTGTCTGTGGTTTGACATCGTAATTTGACTGGCACCTCGTTCGAATACTTATATATGAACTTACGTGAGTACTTACAACTTGGTTTAGCACTCCAGACCATTTTAAATTTTAAGAAAATAACATTTCTAGATTCTTGGTATGAGACTAAACTCTTGCTATTGAGTTATGGTGTGTCATAAAATTAGCGAGGTAAGCAATAGTAAAATACAGACTAGATACTCATATCGCACAAGTTTCCTTGCTTGTAATTGCGTCAATCAATAAATGAAGAAGACTTCTTTCGAGTATAGTGTCATACTTAACCGTTGAACCGCTCCCAATAAATACATTCATAGCAACAGCTGTACATAGTCGTGCTGAAAGTAGTTTTATGGTGATATTTCGATAATGATGTGATGTACCTTAGAAGAGCGGTCGACTTTCCTCATCCTCTGTTCATAAAAATTAATACTACATATTAGAATAGATAATAGAGTTTAGAGTGCTTGAGGAGTTCTCTACTATGAGTGACCCAAAAATACAGGCTTTCGTCTGGGAGCTGCGACTCTATTAATGCACCATGCCTTGGGCTAATATTTTGTCATCAGAGTAAATGAATGGTCAGTTCATAAGGGAGTGGGTTGATGAAAAGCAGCGTTAACAGTATCTGAGCAGGTGTGGTGTACATTATATATTTTATAACAAATATCTTTGACCAGATTAGTCCATATAACATATGGATGGGCTGTTCTAGTTCTATTCGTTGTGCGATAACATATTTTCATATTGTATCACATTTCTTTCCTACCAGTGTGTGTCTCACCTATGGGTAGAAATATGTCTAGATCATGACCTACCGGTTTTGATTGCAAATAGTCTGTCGTAGTATAGCTGAAGCAGGGAAGTATCCGCGGAAGATCTTTCTCAGTGTAGTGTATGTAATTGTATATACTTCAAATGGCCCTTTGTAATCTTAACACTTTACGTTTAGAGCAAGATGATCTCTTATTGTAGTGTAACATTTTAGCTAATGTGAGAATAACTCGAATAATCTAGTTAGCTAGTATCCACTAATACATTTCTATGGTCAATAGTTTCGTGCGTTTCGTTCCTCCTTGTGAGAGTAAGACTTATCTCCTGTGATATCATATGCAGTCCATCAATATAATACGAATAGAGCAAAGATAAGCAGAACTTATTACACAGGAAGTTGTGTATGTTCATGGTTGTCTTAGACTCTAGGCCAGCCAAAAGACTATGGAAAAATACAGCTAAGAAATGTAGGCAGAATTATAGTGCAACGTATTGAGATTCTAGAGAAATACGATTGTTCTGAGTTAGTATCCCCTCACTTCTCCCTGCAGCAACTATCTGCTTTAACTCATTCTTCACCCTCTTAACACTCCATCCCCAGTCCTACCTTCTCTCAATCCAATTCTGGACTAAAATCTGAGATTCCTTTCACTACAGTCTTTTTACTTTTACATTCATGCATTAGGTGGTCTAGACAACACCCTATATCCTGCGGTTCCAATTTATAATGTAACAAAGGAATGAACCAAATTGTAATCCTCATCCCTCTCTCTCCCTGAGCTTTTTCACGTATAATGCATCAGTCCACTACTGTTTTGAACCCAAATTCCTCTCATCTTAAAAAACTGATTTGTTATTCCTCTCTAAAGGTTTTTGTGAACATTGGTAGCCTTGTTTGATAAGTGACTGAGTTTGAGTTTTGGAGATTTAAATCCCAGCTCGTTACAATGTGCATGAGAGTTAATATATACTTTGAGAGATAAGGCTTAACGAAGAGCTGATTAATCTCCACCATTCCCCAGCGTATGAGAATGTTCTCGAGTGCACACAAGAGAGAATGCGAAGTAATCTCTTTAGACAACACCCAGTTCAGAAATGTACCGTTAGGATTGCATACGATATTGTGGGTCACATAATTCGAGTGCACAAATATCGTATCTCTAATCATTTGTGTATTAACCCAGCCTCATCATAGAAATTACATTTTTTAAAATTAGTGGGAACAATGCTCAGATGAGATCTCAATTGGATCTATAAAAATAGGAGAAGATATAATGTAAAGGTGGTTTTTGGCATTAAGATGATAAAGTAATCAACAATCATTATGTGCAACCTATGATTACAGATGTAACATACAATCCCTCCATGAGTTTTTCATGCATTTGTAAAGGACTGATCAACAAGGAGTGTAAGCATTACAGTGAGCCATAGGTCTGCTTTGGACCGTGCTAAACATCACCAACACACTCCTAGGAGTGAACTTTAGGAAGAATGGTAGATAGCATCTCGTGAGCATATTGCCATCTATACCAGAGGGAACGACAGAGATATACGTCGACAATGTAAAAAAAACTTAACAGCGACTTCAAACTCTTCCTAAGTTGTTGCTTGTTTCTGAGAAAAAAAAAAAAAACTTCATCCACAAGTAGCTGAAAATGAAATGCATTATGCATCACCAAGATCTGGGGTGCATAGGGCAACAAACAAACTTATATGGAGATAGAGTTTGCCATCAAACACAGATTTCAGTACTATAGATCTACTGATCAAATTTGCTCAATTAAATTTTTTCCTAATTTCTGGTCTCAATGCAAAGCGATTATATGACAAAAAACCGTCTTACTACAGTCCGCCATATGAGCCTCACACATCTAGTTACATGGTACCAAAGGTAGGGCTATTTCAATACTCAGTTTGTTATGTGGGTCAAATGAACACAAGGACTTTGCTCCTTTTGACTATCTTCAAGCTCAGACGGAGTGGGAAACTAGCGTGCCAGTCAGCAATCGTAGGCTTACTTGAATCTAAAGTGAATATTGCCCTTTCCATAGGAGATAATCTCTGGACTCCCATCTTTAAGACCATGTTTTGACCACACCAAATACCGTGGCAATATTATTCCAATCTACAATAAAGAAAACAGATCCTGACATAACACCCCACACGTCCACCAAAAATGAGCAAGAAGCACAATTACGTGTCGGAAAATCAGGAGAAGTGATGGAATCATGGTATGTAAGAACCATTACGCCCAAACAACACTGGCTTATTTTTGAATGCGATCTGCTTGATCCAAATTTGATCCCGGGGGAAATGAGGTTGCCTTTGAATCAGGCCTGCACTTCCTCATTGGTTGGAGATTGGCCTGTGGTGAGAACTTACATCCCCTGTGGGGGTAATATCGAGTTCTTACAGTTTATCACAAAATACATTTTTTCTAAAGACCAAATAGCCAACACCTATAGGCTCTGTTGTTGACATCATTGTGGTATAGTCCTTCTTCAAGAACAACGAAATTAGCCTTGAGCTGCCTTTTCTCTGCTATCTGACAGAAAGGATCTTGAGGAAACTAATGAAGAGCACTCAGCACTGGACAAGAAAAAAGGTCATCAATACATAATTAATGAGCAATTTACTTGAAATCTAGCGAGTTAGACATATCCAAAATCAGGAGACTAGGTAGCGTATAGCTACGTTGAAGGGTCTCTCCAATCCACAAGCACCAAGCATTCTAACAAGTCTCTTTGAGATATACCTCCTCCCTGACAATAAACCTTTCCGCCCCTAATACACCCATAGCCTAGCAGTACGCATGCAAGTGCATTTGGCCCATCAATCTGACTTTTGACAAAAGGAGGTAAAGGCATTCGAAACCTAACCAGCGAAGACATCAGAACTAGATATATAACAACGCAAAGCATTGAAATTTAAGAACAATGAGACTCGATCTCCGAGGAACACTCAGAAACTTACATTGACCTCCAAACATGCCAACACATTTACACATCACAACTTGAAGGCATCCTTCCAATTCAAAGAGACAGCGATACATCACACCTTCAGTAAGGAAAGAAGCAATGCTTATGAAACCACCCATAAGGCTCAAGACTCCCCACATTTACCATTCCAAGGCATAGGATTAGTCGGCAAAGCAACTTAACCTAAGTGCTACCCATCCCTAATAAAAAGTACAACTTGACTAAAACTTGGACCATCACCCAACTTGTTTAAGCCTCCTCGAATTACCAACCTTTTGATAATACAACACCCAAATCCTCTTACTACTCTTGCAAGTCAACGAAAGGTAATTCCTCAACAGATGAACACAACTTATAAGAAATAAAACCAACAAACACCACTTTCTGATAGGGGTCACAGGCATACAAGAAACTCCCCACAACACCATTCATACAGAATGATCCACGAAAACATTTATTAACAGGAGTCCTTCACACCAACTAACCCAGCTTCCCTGACATGACCCCATAAGCAAACAACTTACTCGAAAATCAATACATCCATATAATCCACACAATGGGAATGTTTTGTAAACATCATACCACAAAAGCCTAATCAGTTTAATACCACAAACTATTAAACTAGTTAAGGCGAAAACCAATGCTTCCCCAGAAAGCTAAGACCGTTATTGGAGGCTAGTACGCGCGCCGGCGCATAGAGTCACCCAAAGTATCCCTATGCTAATAACATTTTATGTAATTCGACTCTTTCTCAAACAACACCAATCTTTTGTTTGTCTTGCCAACCACTTAATTCACATCTAAAAAACATAGGGAATATGTCAAACCCCAACACGGAACTTCACAACTCAAATACTCCCCTATTGCTCCTCTGCAGCTATGCAAAGGTTCTGTAAGTGATTTATATTTGACAAAACTTCCCCCAACCACATTCAACAACCAAACTTATTAGAACACAGACTCTTCCCCTAGCAAATCTTAACTTGCTCTTGAATCTAGTTTCCAAAAGACCATGAAAGGTCACGACGCAAATGTCTACGTTTAGCCGCCACAGGCAAATCTTAATGTATTTTCTGTAATTAATACATAGTGAAACAGCAGAGACCGATTTTAATGCCCCCAGTATGAAACTAGATTCCCAAATGAAGTCTTTTTGTATATCCAATGATCCATGTGGACACCAAGAAACGTCGCGCCGTTACTATCGTGTAATACGTAACATTCCTCAAAGCCTATCAACACAATAATAAACCAAATCAGTTTCATTAGTATTCCACCCAATCATACAATGATCAGTGCTGTGGACGGTAGTAGGCTAAGACCTCGCAACTTCATTTACCATCATGCTACAACATTTAGACACCCATACTCCTCTTCTGTCTCCTTTGGCTTGAGTATTTAGCATAATATCAAAGTCTCTGCCTATTAAAACCACAATTGAACCAATCCGCTTCCAGAGCATAACCAATTTCACAATTCCACACCGCCCCCCAACACATGTCCTAGACCTCCACCTCACCACAAGGAGCTTGAGATCCATGGGAACCTGTACAGGGATGAGTAATTGAGAAGCCACTCTCAATATAGTGGCTCCTAAAGAAAATAACCTTGTAGTTGTTGGTGGACGTGTCTGGTGTAGTGGAAACTTGCCTTTTTAGGGTTTGTCACGGCCTTAGCTCTCTCAATTCAGTTTGTGTGGTGCAAGGGGTGTCTTATCATTGACCGTCTTGGGCTAGGGACAAATGCAGGTATCTACACAAAGAAGAGAAGGGATTCACGATCACACTTGTTCCCTACAAAATGAAGAAGCACAAAATGAGTTTTTTACTTACAAGAGTTACAAATATCAATCTTCTCATCCCCCAAATCAAAATATAAACAACATCAATAAAGGGATTTAAAAGAGTAGAAGTGTTTATAAAAAAACTTTGAGCWTTTTATTCTTCCTATCTAGTATAGAGCCAACTAACTACAAAATGGCTTTGACYGATCCAGATTAAGTTTTGRCAATGCAAGATGAATTAAATCAATTCCAAAGGAACCAAGTTTGGMATCTTGAGCCTAGGCCATTGGATAGGTAAGTCATTTGTACAAAATGGGTATTCAGAAGCAAATTAGATGACCTTGGTACAATTGTAATAAACAAAGTAAGGCTTGTGGTCAAGATTACAATCAACAAGAGGGCATTGATTATGATGAAACTCTTGCACTTGTAGCCGGACTAGAGGATATCAGGATTTTGATTTCTTATTTTGATCACATGAATATGAAGTTGTTTCAAATGGATGTCAAGACAACATTTCTGAATGGTTACTTGAAGGAAGACGTATATGTTGAGCAACCACCTCGTTTTAAGGACAAACTATTTCCCCATCATGTATACAAATTGGATAAACCACTATATGGTTTAAAACAACCTCTAAGAGCTTACTATGAAAGATTATCCAACTTTTTAATGAAGAATGAATACAAGAGGGGAACAGTTGACAAAATAATGTTCATCAAAACTAGGGGAAACACTTGATWGTAGTACAAACAATATTATGTGATACGTTTGCTAATCTTATGCAGAGTGAGTTTGAGATGAGCACAATGGGATAATTGGGCTTCTTCCTTGGATTCTAGTTTAAACAAACAACTAATGGTATAATGATTCACCAACAAAAGTACTTAAAAGAGTTGTTGAAGAAATTTTGCATGGAGAACAACAAGGCTTATAAWACACCGATTCTTATGTCTACAAAATTGGATGCTGACTTAAAGAGAACTAATGTGGAGGCTTCATCAGAGGGATGATTGGATCCCTCCTATACCTAACAAC
>SNQN01001615.1:37834-59202 GCA_008642245.1 Bassia scoparia | reverse complement strand
ATATAGGCTTGGCATTGTGAGTTTTTCTGTTAGATTGTGTGTTAGGTTTCAAAGCAAATCTAAAGGAGTCTCATTTGAAGGTTGTTAAAAGGATACTTAGGTATCTTGTGATAACAGCAGATCTTTACTTGTGGTATCCCAAAGGTAGTTTAATTGAACAAATTGGGTACACAGATGCGGATTATGTTGGTTTCCTTGTTGATAGGAAGAGCACATAAGGTATGTGTAGGCGTGTGCCTTTATCAGGCCTTGTCCTACATTGATTTTGTTTGTAGGCTTGAGCACATACGCACGGAGTGCGTTGGGGAAGTGTTGTTGTGGGGAATCCCCACGTGCCTGTACAGGTTAATCACGGACACCCGAAACTTGGTGCCAAGCTATGACCCATATTTGATCCAGTAACCAGTTCGTGGGTTCGGGGACATAGTGCGACTAAAATCTTTCACCCAAATCTTACCCGATGTAGGGGCCTTACTCGTCTCATTGTTATTACTATTCGGCATTTGAAAAATATTTTAATTATAGTGAGTGATTGATTGCCATAACCGGCACTCTTTACTTTGAATGTTAGAACTAGAATTTGAGAGCTTTCTTTGAGTGGTAGGTTTTTTTTTCAATTATATTATCTTGTACTGACTTTGTGAGCTGTAATTCTTAATTTCTATATTTTCATAGTTTTTATTTGATTYAGGTTCATAAGGTTAAAAAACAGTATCGGACTTGAACTTGCATGTCTGATCCCGATCTGGAGCGGGATTGTTTCAAGTACAATCCAGGTCCTTCAAATTTTTAATTTCGATCTTACGATCTGGTCTAGTTCTAGACCWRCGCTCAGCTCTAATAGTGGCCCCCGAACTGTTGTTTTTCTATAAAGTAATCTTAATCAAAACTAACCTACCCTTAAACACCCTTACCCATCTCACCAACCCCACCAAACCACCACCTCGCCTCACCCAACAATTAAACCCACTTGACATTGCCAATTGCCCCCAACCACCACTAGAACCACCACTATTCTCTCTCATCCCACCCTAAATTCTTTTTCCACCATYTGTTCAACTAGACCAACCCATTATCGTTGCTAGTCGCCCAAACRGACCCATCACCATTTTACCCAACCAACACATTAATACTCGCCCAATCTGACGCGTCACTACTCACYYAAATCGAATAATTCATCGCAAAAACAAACCCACAATCACCATTTTTTGGAATTGGGGAAATCGATTTGAGGTTTTTAGGAAAATCGAGTAAGGGTTTGATGAAATCGGTTTGGAGTTGTGAGGAATTCCATTTGGATTGCNCAGTTAAACCTGACCAAATGTTCTTCAGCAGATATTGATCCATCACCAGAGAATAAGGAAGAGAATTCAGGAACTTTGAACCCTCTAGGGAAAGCATACATCCTATCATTCCATTCATGATAAGGATTACAAGTCCCCCTCCTTGGAAAATCAGCATTGTGCCCCATATCCCTTTGGATCATCTCCTCCATTTGCTTAAGGAGAGGTTCATGATGAGCCTGTCCTATATGAGCATGGAAGTTCTAATCYTGACCATTAGGATACTAGTTATCCCGRTAATAAGCGGGATGAGGTGTCTCCACATAAGGATTTTAGTTATATATAAMTCCAGGTTGGAAACCACCAGTATTACTGGAGTTTTGTGTTCCCATCGCCTGAGGTCCACCGTAGGCATTACCCTGTGCATGTGACCCTGCCCCTAGCGATTACTCTGAGGAGGATGCATTTGGTTAGAATAAGCGTGATGTTGATAACCCTGGGTCCCAGTTTGTGGGATGTAAGCGGTTTGTGGTGGTCCAGGAGCAGCGGGATACGAAGTTGGAGGCACATAACCATTAGTTGCAGTTTGAAAACCGCCACTAGTGTGGAATACCCCTCTASTTCCATAACCGTTCACCCCTAAACCAGGTTTTGTTCCTGTGGGTGGAATAGTTCCCATTGACGAAGTCAAGGGAATTGAATTAAAAGTCAAAGGAACAAAAGAAGGTGCAGGTCACCATGCCTATAGCCTGAGTCATAAACTGACCTAGGGCCTGCCTCTCTTCTTTGGCTCTTGTTCCCTTCATTAGCACCTCGAAGAGGAATACTCCTTGATACTGTCTGAAAGGCCGGGAAGGCATTAGCTCCCATCATATTGTTTGTTCTAGGATAACCCMAGGGTGGTTCTTCCCTAGGATTTTCGATAGTTATTCTTGAGCSTCTAGCGGTTAACAAACTCATCAATTGTTCATTCAGTTGATTATGTTTCTCCACTAAAGGATCTAATCGAGTAACGACCTCAGTCGCAACCATCTTAGAAAACGCCACGTTATAAAGTGCAAAATTCACCTCAACAATTTTTTTGGCGAACCATAGTGGAGAGAAGTGTACAAGTTTCAATAACTTCTCAACCATGGCCCTAACGATCGTACTAGAAGCCTAACGGGTCCAATTTACCGAAGCGATAGTAACATATACATTAAATCATTTACCAGAAATCAAGTGCAATAAATCTGTGAGAATTTCACTTGAACCACGCTTCGATACATTCATTTATCACATTCTTGCCTCACCGTTTGCTCTCTAAGTATGTAGAAGAAGTATGTATCCTTCAGTGCGCGATTCTTCCAGATTTTGATCGGATGGATATTACCAATACCACTCTAATTCACCTTTATCCGACCTTATCTAGATAACTATTATCAGTTTATTACTCACGGGCTATCTTGAATTTGTTATTAATTGGTTGAGTGAACCAATCTAAATATATTCATTAATTAATGAATAATTGTTTTTAGGTCTACGACAGGTTTTTAGATAACACTTCGCTCTCCCACTATGGTCGCCAAAAAACTTATCCTAGAAGTTGAACATTCTACCATTCATTCTTTTAAGATACCCTGAGAACAATTCCAATACAGATGCCAAGTTGTCACCAATGTTGTTTTTAATGTCCAGGATGAGTGTATGTTGCCCTGACACCCGGACTATTCACATGCAAATATCCACTATAATTATATAGATCCTAAACTCTCGCCCTACTCAATGTCAAAATGGCTCCTTAAAAATATAGATTATATTTACAAGAGATGATAATTGCATAAGTAGCTAATCTGACACTATCTATGTTGCGAATGGAATATACTCCCACATGCAGCCCCCATAAAACCCCACATCAATAGAGATTATGTTCCCTCTACTACTAAAACTGATACAACCACATTCTCCCCAATATAACTTATAACCCTGAGAATATAGTAATTCTAGAAGCCCAAATTTGCTATTACAAAAAAATGAGAGGATGAAAACAATTTTTAACCATCCATGTGTCAACACTATAAATTATGATGGTAGTGACAAACATCTTTAAATTAAAAACTATTCTATATCCATTGAAGGATTATTAATTCAAATAGCATAACTTACTCCTGAGCATAATAATACTTTATTCTTACTTGATCAATACATATTGAAGACTACCTTCTATCACAAAAGTCCGTTGCCTAAGAGAAAGATAAATATTAATGCAATCTAATGGTTAAGATAGTTTTTGATGTTAGGTTTAGATTTTATACAGTTTTATTGGTGTGTGTATATAGATAACCGACTACACCTATTATAGGCGTTGCGCCAGGTATGGTCAGGATCATGGGTGAAAAAGGTTGAATCTCTATCTGACGTCTAGTAAGTATCTCATTTTCTATTGCTAAGCATCCTCTTAATTTCTTATTGTCTTAATATGACACCTCTTACTCCGGCCATACCAAATATCTTTTCCCTATATCGAGTCTGGTTTTTTGAAAACTACATGGTCTGGATCAACATAATTGTGGTTAGTCCTTTAGGATAATGACCGCCCAACTCACGTATTGTGGTGGATCACACTTTTCACCTGCTCACCCTTATTAAACCTCTCCTTTTTCCTCCCTACCCACTCTTTGTGAAAAAAGATCATTGTAAATCGCGAGAGAGAAACTGAGACGACGTCCCGGTCAACCTTTTCAAGAAAAATGCCCACCATAATCCCACCATGTTACTACTTAAATTGAAATAAACTTACTACTTCCCAAAAAAATGGCAATGCGAAATCAGCTTGCGCTAAGAAAGTATACAGCTTGCTTCTAGTATATTGGGTTTCCCAAACTCCTATCGTACTTAATGCTGCAATTCGTAAATGTTCCTCGACACATTCAAAGTAGTGCTATATTCCACATATCTTCTCCTCTCGTCTTTAAACCTACAAAGGGCCAATTACGTATAACTTTTGACATCCCGGTGAATTCCCACAAATCTTCCCATTATATTTCCGAGTATTGACATATATGACACCTCATACTCTTCTACAATCCCGTACCCTATCCCTTTCTCTTACCATACTCTTACCTGTCTCTAGCGCACGATCTCTCCATAGGCTCTCATTCTACGACTGGCTCTCGATCTGTTCGTCCCTTCGAATGACCTCTTTTCTACTGACTTATTGCCTCCTGACCCCGTGCGCCGGTTGCGCATCTCGTGTGGTAAAGAGTTCGCAGATACATATGGTAGTTGTGCCGGTCTAAATTTTGTCCCTTTATGCGCTTTATGCACAAAAGATTGGTGCAGCTACTCTCAAAGGCATGCGTTTTCATTGTCCTTGGTTATTTAATGCGCTGTTGTCATCCAGATATTTCAGTTGAATGACCATAACAGCTGGGTATAATCTTGATATTCCCCTGTATAAAAAATTTGATAATAATATATTCAGTTCATCCAATGGACCTATATAGTGTGAGCCATCTCGTCATTGCTAAGTTATACTTGTATCTCTACGTCTACATAATCACTTTCTTTCTCAACAATACTTGTTGATGCTTTCTGCTCCTGTTATTTTTGACTTATATGTACATTGTTAGATTAATTATAAATTATATGTTAGAAGGTTGTTGAGTATGTGTTTTCATTTGACCATTGTAAATATTGAGATTATTATTTATGAAATTCTTCTTAATGGCTAATTCTGAATCTGTGCGTGCAACTTTCTGATGTTGGAATTAGTGCCATTAGCCCACCCAAGCTGTACTCTTTGACGTTATTGTAAGATGCTGTTATGAGACAGTAGATCATTTGGAAGACATGGCGATTTACTTTTAGGTGTTTGAAATTATTGGCTGCGTTTTAGTGTTTTTCTTCCCAGTTTTATTCCGTAATATGTTATCCATCTGTTTATGAAAGTCTACAGATCTGTTGAGTCGTTATAGTTCTTAAATTAATGGCCTATAATTTCTTGATGAAATATATTTTCATTATCTTCCATTATAGCTATCCTTGGTATGTGCGACGGTTCATAAGGATTGTAAAATATAACTTTCCAGAATACATTTGTCGGAAACACTTTTGTGGTATATACTCTAGTGCCACATTATAATTGATCATGCCACAACATTAGTATTCCTAGAAGTCTGAGAGAACTTGTCCCGGATTCGTTTACCTTTCATCAAGTAACAAGAGGAATAACCAAAATTGGTACCTTCAAATTTTTAATTTGTCTGATGCTTGTGTTTATCAAATAACGTACTGGTCTAGATGTCATAAACCTTTTGTTTGAGGATCAGACCAAAACGCTTTCAGCTCGTAACCATGTGGCTCCACTTTTTGTCCTTTACCGATACTGTTGTTCTATTCTATTATTAAAAGTAATGTCATTATAATTGCGAAAACTAAACCCAGTTAAACCCTTTGATATTACGACCACAGATATTCAGTCATCTCGACCTAAACCACTATCCCACCAAACCACCACCTCGCCTCACCCCAACAATTTAAAACCCAACTTGACATTGCCAATTGCCCCCAACCACCACTGAACCACACTATTCTCGTCTCATTCCCACCCTAAATTCTTATTTCCACCCATCTTGGTGTATTCTAACCTATCCATGACACCATATATCTTACCGTAACCCTATTATCGTTGTCTAATGGTCGCCCCTCTACTCAGAGCCATCACCATGGTGTGACCCCTTACTAATCATAATACAAGCCAACACAATTCACCATAACATTGTCCCGTGCCACCATCGTCTCCAAAATCTAGCCAGAACATCGATCATCTAATTGTACTCGCAATTTATTTCGCCGATCATATCGAATAATTCATGCGGCGAATGAACTCACACATAACCTGACACCTAAAGGAATCACCCAAACTTTGTGTGGAATGGCGGAAAGTTCGATCTGTATCCCTTCATTTTTCTTATGAAAATATTACCTTTTTCCGCGCTGATTTCTTATAAAAGAAAGACTACTGGTCGACTAAGTGTGAATCTCGATTCATGAAATACTTAGCGTTATTGCAATTTCGTTCTCTACGTATTCCATTTGCTCAGATTGCAGTACTGGAAGTATCTGATTATTGAGGTATTATTGTAACAGTGAAGATGAATCCAATCTTTTGGTGTGAATCTTGTGAGAGCGTTGCTATATTGTAAAAGAAATCCATCGAAAAAGGATTTCGAGCTCACATCTGGTTCTTACGGCGTGTCTATAACAAAACCCTTTCCTAGTTCCTAATTTTTATTGAGTGACCACTTTATCACTTGTTCATTTGAGATGATTGCTTGATGATGCTAAACTAAACCAATTTCTTTAAAACATGTGAAATGTATGATGTTGCCCTTTGTTCAGAAGAATTTATATAGGATTATTTTTCTAAGCTAGTGTGCATTTTCTACTCTAACCTGTGACACGTGAACGTTGCAGTATCTGATGTGTTGATTGACCCAATTTCAACGTGATTTTCATTATTGATGGGTGTTGTTTAAGTTACGCGTCTATTAGTGGCCTGATGGAACTTATTTGTTATTAACTGAACACTGTTCTTTAAAGTGAAGAGAATTCGCCCCATGTCATCATAACACCCAAAGTGAGCGAAGACCTATCCTGGGATAATCGTTGCACTGTGAGTCATCTAGTTGATTACTAGCAGGTAGTTGCTTGAAAGTCAATGTGTTTGTGACTAAACATGAACAGAGTTGGTGTCTAGGATTACTAAGTTCTGTGATGATTGCCAATTGGCAGATTAATTTGGGGAAGGTGGGTTGATGTTAACTTCTTCCTATGAGCTACGTAAGTGAGTTGATTAGGTTGGTTTTTTGCGTTTTGTTTTATTAATTGAACGCCAATTCAAGGATATAGGGACTAGCTGTATTTAGAGTGATCGTGTTTTCTACGTGCAGGTAGCACCCAGTAGCGTGGTGGATTCCTTTGTTTGAGCCAATGGGTATGGTCTTATGGTTTCACCTTAGTGAGTTCTGAGATGAATGGTAGCTAGGTGAATCAGTTAACTCTTCGAGTTGAATTTTTCAGTTAGCGCCTTAAACATGGCGTTCCTCGTCTCGCGTTCGTGCATTGTTTTAGTTAAGATAAATGATTATAGTTTTCTTAATTCCTACTTAAAGTCCACATCTTACTATACTCGAGAACACATAATATATGAGCCAAAATGTGCTTGAAAACTGCCCTTCTCTACCTACTTAGTGGGACATAAATAGTCAAATTGGAGGCAAGTGCGTTAACGCCCATTAGAGCCCTGCGTAGAGAGACAAATAGTAATAAAATCTTGATACTACTCTAGCTTTTCGTGGTATCATCAAAAGAAAAAATACAAAACTCGAGGCTCCGCGCAAAATATGCATTATTATTGTATATTGCTTCCGATAAAATGAGAATATGCGATGTGTCCCATTTTCCTCTTGATAATCAAGTTCTGAGGCTATAATGGCATGGATAAGTTATACGCTACAACTTCTACGATTTAATACGAGAACGAATGACTTAGCCAGGTATCACACATTTGTCTTGCCGTTTAATTACACAGGTTTATATACACTATATGTCCATGTTGGATTAAAGACTTTGTAAGTCAAATATTTCCAAATTTAGACCTCTACTTAACAATGCATCAGCCATCGCTATCTTAGTCAACATAAGGAGGAATAGTATAGTGAAAGTGAAAGGACATCTGAGAACCACTCAAAAAGCCGTATAAAACGAGTTCATGATAATGACTAAATCTTACACTACATGTGACCAGCAATACACGCCTGATAAAGATGCTTTGGATAAAGAAGGAAAGGAGAGAAAGACATGAATGATGTGTCTAAAGAAGATTTGAGGGTGAACTAATGAAGTATGTAGAGGTGTTATTTAGGCAATATTGAAGCCTATAATGTTATGAGTGTAGGTACGCATGTGTGACTAAAATAACTATTGTTATTCAGAATAAATAAGTATAGCTATCTAGTAAGTGTGAATAGATAGGAAACCTTTGGTAGCTTGTGCCATAAAGGGTGTCTCCTACAGAGAACCATTTTCTCTGATTATTCGAGGCGTACATTGTTGAAGAGAATCACATCAAATCTACTTCCCGTTTGAATTCGTGTCTTCTAGTGTTAAATTATGGAATTACTATTTTCGAGAGTGATCTCTTTCTTACAAAATGTGACTCCGTTCCATTGTAATTCAATTTTTTCACTGATCTGTTGTGTAAGGAGCCAGGATTTTTCGCTGCACCCTAATATTAGTACAACACTTTACAACAAGATCTCAATGTACTTTTGTCAACATAGAATCCCCTATCTTTCTGAAGCAGAGATGAGCTTATGTAACCCTAACCACATCTCACTCGAAACCAAATATAGGAAATATTATTCTCCTGTCAGAGACAACACAGATCGATGATTCCGTTGGATTATGTGTGTATTCCCCATCTAATTGTAGATCTATCATGATGTTAATTCCTGGCCCTTGATAAAGTGTCTTAGTTTTCTAGAGTTCCACGTGCCCACTCCGCCCCTTGTATTAATTTACCATGTTGTTCCGTCTCACCATTTTCCTTCTGTTTCCACCCTCCCTTTCCTACATTCTCTTGTAATCAACCATGTTTCACTTCATGGCGCAATCCATTTATTTTCGGCGCTTATTATGAGTATCATCTCTATTGAACCCACCCTCTTTTACCCAGATCAGGACAAATCTTTACATATACATCAAACCCTTGTCGAGATCTCCTACATCAAACCTTTAGTCCCATCCCATCTGGTACGCAATTCCTGGCGTACTACGACCTATCCCATCATGCAAGTAGCGTAGAGCATCGTCCATCCCGTTCTAACACGTTTGATACCATTTCCTTTACCTCATCAACTACTACTCTGCGAGAGCTCTATCTTAATCATCGTCTGTCATAGCCATCCTAACCCCGTACATCATGCATTAAACCCTTTTGGTTAACTTCATGTCTATCATTCTGCCGAACTTCCGAAACCCTTACCTTAGTTCATGATCAACAACCTTTACCCCTCTCTAACCCAATCAAGCGACAATAGAAATAATATTGCGAACTCTTGCATCCCAGACAGTAACCCCGCACCGTACAACATTACGCGAGCCTGCAGATCAAAAACCCACGTGTAACAGAATGCACTCACAAGTCCAACGACCAAGTTGTAATATCAATATCCTCGTATAAAAGCCAGTCTCCACATTTATCTATTTTCTCTGATATAACACTGAACGTGCTCTTTATAGGATTTTTGTCGGATCTTGATGATCATCAGATTTACAGATTAAAGTTGTTGTATTAATACAGAATTTGTATTGGATTGTGGATTCTCGTTTTTGTCATTTCTTGCTAAGAACACATTGGCGAATTACCAGATTTGAACTGCAGCGTATATCTTGCTGCTATGGATTGATTTAATATGGATGCTCGTTTCGGATATTTAAATTCAAAATAATGGTTGTCCTGCCGTTAAGCATATAGATACTTTGCTCCAGCTGTTTCTTACTCAGCATGGCTTACATTTATCTGACGTGTCATAATTGTGGTAAAGTTGGTGGGGATAAGGACTCGTTATTCTGACGTTCAAGTCCAGGTACTGAGATCATAAAATTAAACAGAGGTAGCAGTGTTCGAGAAATTAGCTAAACTGAGACTGAGTCTAATCCTTAAGAGTATTGCTAGCAAGCTGCTAGAGCAAAGTTGTTTTCACTTGTGTGTTGTGGTGGGCAATCCATGTATTAGTTTCGAGTCCTCTGTCGTTATCACTTGGTCTCTGCTTGTTCTGTGCTTTGGTATGGTGTATTGGCAGGGGTTAAATTTCAATAGCATTTGGTCTGGATTGATGTATTAGATTTCATGATAAGTTCAATCAGCTCCATACTTACTATATTTCATTTTCTTTATAATTTTGTGGTGTGCAGAATGTTGTGGCACAGCATTCAATGGGTGGTTTCGCCAAATTGACATAAACTCATTAAAAGTATGTACAAAGTACCATTCAGACATCTTTATAATGGGGGATTATATGGACATGAGAGAAAAAAGTTGGAAGAAGGCAGAGTGTAAGTTAAATAAAAAGTTAAAATGCTGAATCTCCTCATCCGCTGCAAATCATATAAGGTAATCAAATCACACTTGTCGGTCACTTACGATTTCCATGAGGATACATATCTATCATAACCAATTTGTAAAGCTGACTGAGATTTACAGTGAGAAGCAAGAACGGTGATTCACCACTAAATCCACATATGGCCTGTTTACCTTGCATTTAAAAAGGTGAGTTTCGTAAATCAGAATTTTTTTTTCTTCATTGTTATGTGTGACTCAGGTGTGTTATTATGTGTCTTACCTATTAGCTATTTTTTTTTTAAAATAAGGTGAGTTTTCAAAGTGACGCCGAAAGTCTGCCAATGTAGTAAATAATATGTGGTATGTTTTCGGTGCGCACTACTAACATATACGAAACATATCGTTTCCTTTATTTTGCACCCTCTGTTTTTGGTTTATACAGGTTATTGGTAACACATTTTAAAATATATTTGTAGTCTAATTTGCTTTCAAATTAATAAGTCTTTGAAGATAAAAATATAAACACTATGGAAAATTATATGTTTTTGATTCTTACTTTCTTTTTTGTAACATTTAATACGCCAACTAATATGCTTGCGACTGCCTTCGAAACCAAACTACTGCCCTCAAAGCTGGTTTCTGAATTTTCTATTAATATATGTGTATGATTTTTTATTTATTTTTACATCCAAAATATAAAAAATAAATACTTTATTAACACAACGTTTGTGACTTGACAAGAGAGGTTTTCTTATATAGTGATACTAAGTGAACGTGTACTCATTCAATATTGTGGACCCATCTAGCATGTATGTATCCGTGCCCAATTCAATTCGTAAGTCCGTTAGCTAGAGTTTGAAATCGCCCCAATCTAATTAGCTAAAGCGTGCCCTACCACCAATTCAAGGAAGAATGTGGCCTACTGTAAGAATGATTGCTTCACTCATTTCATGGGATTATATATGTGAATTCGCATTATCCCCAAACCAGTCTATTTCTTGATTCATATCTTAGTTTGCATTTGGAAGGTTTGGCATTCTCATACAATGTTGACAGCTCTACAATATCGAAGCGACCTTATGCTACTGTAATGCCAAAAACCAATGCTATCCATTTTGTATACATTTTCTATTAATCAGGAAACCAAATGAACTCGTAGATGTTGATCTCTAAGCCTCCACATACGCGCCAGATTGTCCTCTCGTATTGATCACACCGGCAGGTGGTGGTCACTCCAATACGTTTCTGTACTTGTGATATATGAACTTTTAACATCTTTTCTTTATATGCAGTATTCTAACGACTTGCCTCATCCGTTAGATGGACTACAAATAATAGATTATAATCGCAAACTGAGACATCTTCAAACCTATTTTTTATATTCACAGGTATAAGAAAATCTTTATCCCAGATGTAGAATGGTCTAATAATCTGCTCCCTGCCAAGAATATCACCTTCTTAAAATCTAATCAGTAACCACACTTTCGACTAGATCCTGCCTCTTAGATTCTTTTTGGAACGGGAGCCTAATACTTCTTTTTATCAAGATCGAAATCGTGTAGAGACAATTGCACTGTCACACTAGAGAAATCATAATGCCCCATAAAAGAAAGTCTGCTGACCTTCTTCTTAGGGAGTAATCTTAGGATCGATTGATACTTTAGTCCTATATGAAATATCTTTCCCTGTCATCTACGTCATTGAACGGAGTGTTGCCTGTGCGAGAATACTGTTGACGCCTTTGTCATACCTGAAACATCTGTGTTCACACACATACAACCTACTTACTCACCTAACTTTGGCCTTAATAGGAATTCGGCTCAATAGACTCATCTTCTTCAATACACTATGCCCTTTGAGACGTATGAATGTCCATCATATATAACAAATATTCCACTAACCTTCTTTAGATATCTTTTATATTAACTTTTACAGTCTAATTTTATTAGTGACCTTAATTCTCAATCTTCTGTATGCTTAATATCCATTATTTAAAAACATAGACTTTTATGTCATAATAAATCCCATGACCCCCACAAAAGCAAATTAAGCGTGGATATCCAATTGAAATGACTCTCCTTGATGCGTACACCGCCAAAAAATTTTCAGACCCTAAATGATTAAATATTAGTTAGCGTCTATTTCCTCAACATAATACATCCTCCAAAGAAAATCAAGCATAAATTACTCCGAAATATAGGCATTAGTGTACAAATTTAATGTTATGGTATCCTTGTTACACAAAAATTGAAGTGTCAAAAAAAAAATCATGAATAATTGAGTAAGAGAAAGTGATAACATACAAAGTGGATTAGATTATAGGTCACGCGTCTACAACCTAACCCATACACAGTAAATTGTGTATAAGCTTAGAGAGTATGAAGATTTTATCTAGGCTTCTCTAAAATTTCTATCTGTTTTTAAATTACAAAAAAGAAAAAAAAAATATTAAAATCGGGGTACTTTTTCCATTAAAATAAAATAGACAAAAAAAAAGATAAATATGTCTCTACTTATTTGAAATTAATTTATAATATTTAAACAAACACCTAAAAAAAATAAAGGAGGTAATTGCCAAAAAGTTTCGTTCCTGGTGAGATGGTACGAGGGGTGACAACTAATCCTTTCCCAATCGATCTTATCATAGATCTGATTGCTTTTTTTGAATTGGGTTGAAAAAATTATAATGTTCTAAACTTATTATCATATCAGAGATATTGTCTGATACATTTACTTACCAATCAAATACATAATTAATATTAGTGTTCAGAGCTTAAAAATTTTTAAATTATAAATAACTGACGTCATTATATACCGACAAATATTTCAATCTACTCTAACTTCAGATAAGCAACCTTTCCCTCTGATTATTTAAGTTTAGATATACCTTTGATCATTGGGGTTGTGCTCTAAACCTACTGAATTTAGTGTTAAATTCTTGTGTTATCATAAAGACGTTTCTAATAAAAAAAAACGAAATGTAATCACTAGCCATGCTGGTATTACGCCATAAGAGAATAAAGTTATGAGATCATTTTTGGTACAACAGGCTCTGAACTTATTTGTGAGTATATAGTACTGTGCATACAATAATCGAACGTAATATGAGTTGTAGTTTAGAACTTGAAAAAAATACGTGTTGAGGAAATCAATAAGAAAACTTTGTATTTTCCAAATTTGAAAGATGATGTTTATTGGTGCTAATGTCACTTTCTGGATGGCTAATTTGTGTGTGAAATATTATAAATGATATGTGGTGTTATGCCTTGTCGATGGTAGCGAGTAATTTAATTCTTTTAATAAATATATTATAGTAAACGTTATTCCTATCTTGTAATATAATAAAAAGATAGAACGGAATAAGTATATTATAATTATAACTATGTATGAATGTTGTTTTCATATTCACTCCCAGAACCATAATCTATAAAAAAGTGAATATACTACGCTGTAACAATTATGAGTTTACGATACAAGGTACACAAAAACAGCCCACATACTAACCAATTCACCACCCACCTCGAACCAAAACAGAAAAACTCCTAAAAAACGTCAATAATTGCAATCGGAAATACGTCAATTACAACTAGCTCCTAATCCTATCCCATAAAAATGATTATCAAATTATCTTAAAATAGTTACAGTCCTCATCTATATAAGCAAAATACAAATTTCTCAGAACATTGCTACCATAAAAGATATCTTCTAAAATTGGTGAAAAATAAAGCCTTAAAAATGGAACACCAATGAGCCCTACAGGCGCCAAACTAAAAGTCTTACTTGTTATTACAATTCCCATTCTAGTTGCTTTGTCTATTCCCTGCCCCTCCAACAATCATCCCCAAAAAAAACAAATTAGCCGCAAAACATCAAAAGATAGAAGACCTTTTAATAAAATAGCTGAATCAGAAATATAAGATTACAATAGCGAGTTAGCACATTTAGCTTAGTGCTCCTTGATAACTAGGAGGTCAGGATATTAAAATTTTTCTAATCCTAACTACAACCAATAACAAATTAAAAGTGATCCGGGGATTGCGTGTATCCGTACCGGCTTCATAAAAAAATCTCTAACATAACATATCTAGATTTCGCCACGTAACGAGAAGCATACTACGCGCCAAAGTAGAACTCTGAAAGTGCCCAGGATAAGAAGCCTGATGTATCCTAAATTAATTGTTTAATATTGTCGGACCTAATATCGGTTATCCCTAACCATTTCTAGAATAATAATACCAACTCACCATAAGGAGCTGAAAGAAATTATGATTTCAAATTTCTTCTCAGGTTTTAACTGGGATTAAAATTGTAATCTTAGTTCTTTCCTGGATTTAGTACGAAGGAGGTTTTGTATTTGCTTGATTGCACAATTAAATACCTAAGTATATATACTAATACATGTAATTCCATTAGTTGTCATCTAAGATGATACAGATGTCTTATTTATATTCAATGATCATATACATATTTGTAATGGTGTCAAGTTTAGCTTTCTTCCAATTTAGCTACATGCATTATATGCCGACTCTTCACCTACCATTTTGTAATACATATCATAGAAGACCCCGGATCTAACTATGTGTGGCAGGGTACTAATTAATTGGAGAGGTATACTCATTACCCCAATACTTACTTTTACTTCCCTTGCAATTGAGACGTTTGATCGAGGAGGCTATGAAGCTAAGCCTCCATTTCATGGTAATTGTCTAAATCTCCGTTAAATCGGTCTTTCAGAGAAGCCAGCTTAACGTACGAACCTCGAGAATTTCAAACGTAATGGGGTGCCATAATAACTCACATCTACCATGGAAGCAACACCAAATCTGCATACACATCTCTCATTCAACTCATAACGCCTATAAACAGCGAGAATCAGGGGCTAAAGTTGGCATAGACACTAGACAAAACCCTAATCAAAGACATACCCATACGAGTCGCATCACACCTAATTCAAATCTTCAAACAATCATTCGGTAACAGTTTATGGCAAACAATGCAAACTAACTATACAAACCAACAAAACCAATAACAGCTATATCCACAAACCAACCACACGACAACAACCAACCCATCCTGATTCTAATAACCTATTATATCATTACGAGTCAAGTTAATTCTATAATCTACAGTCTATAACAACAAGTTGTATCAAGTGCGTGTCAATGATTTATCTTGCATTTTGCGCGTGGATCACACCGTTTTAAACTGATTACATTTAGTAGCCATGTATCTCATTGTATATAATTTTATGTTCAGAATCTAATTCTAATACAGCTAATTACTCAACTAGAGCTTAATGAGCTCCTAACACTATCTATATGTATGATTTAAATGATTTACGCAATTTTATAAATTTATTGAATAAACTTACAGATCTACAAGGCTATATACTATCTCTTTCAATAATTCTATTTTATAGTATCTTGATGTTCTACGATTCTGTCTGATATTGTCTAATGATTCCCCAAACAATTTTTCCATGGGTAGCTTCTATAGCCCAAATTGAAAATACCCGCATACAAGGAGGATATGGTAGGAATCCCATGTTGCGTCCACAGAGCCATAGGAATGATATTGTTTAATTTTTGTACTAATTCTAAACAATCATGATGATTTGAGTTAGATAAATACACTAGTAACTATTAACTAACGTATATGTATGAAATATAATGTATTGTATTGACATATAATAAGCTAATTATAATTATCTTATTCATATTTTTCAACTTCATTTATCATCAAAATAAACTAAATTAATAGTATATATTATATTATATATAAAGTACTTATAGCTGCAACAAGTAAAATAAAATAAATTAAACTGTATATACATTTACTTACAAGAAGTTGTTATCTCGTTTATAGAGCATAGAGTAGTGCAGTAGAGATTACCAAGTCTACAGAATTATAGGCCAACATAATAGTTACATATGGAGATATACTGTGAAACACAAAATAGATATGCGTCGATTAGCAAGGTAGCATTGTTTTATATCATAGACTAGAGAATCTAATTGTTTGTAACTTCACGAAGACAATGTTTATCAATAAGGAAAGAAGTATCACCAAGACTTCCGCATACTAACTCAATGATGAATACAACCAGTCACGTATATTTCTCTGATAGTCTAAGCCTCTTTTAAAACTCTCATATGACATATGTTACCCACCCCAGATATATTGATACTAATAACGAGTAAGAGTCAACGTATTTTTATTTTTGTGAAGGATCATGAGATTTAAATCAGTTGAGAAAGCCGATGCTTCTTAAGTCCACAAGTCTAATCATCAATCTTACCATGTGCCTTATGCTGATATAAGTTGTTTTGCGACCGTGACAAAGATTGAAAAATACGATTAATATCTATAGGTTTTGATCCCGCTGAAATGTGATTCGTGGTTTTGTCGAGGTTTCCACCATGAATCCTCCATTCCCTCAGGTTTGGGGAAAAGATCCCATAACGTATTATTCCAATGTATAATATTATCCCTTTGCGAAGTGAAGGTTACTAGGTATTACTACATGCAATAATATATTTTAGGTTGTTGTACTTCTTGTTTAATCTCTAGTAGGAGTTAGATTGTAATTATTAAGTACATAGAAATTAAGCGCACTGGGAGAAGTAGGCAATTAGTATAACATTGCGTATAATATATTTGGATAGGGCAATTGATAGTCTTACCCTTTGTTAATAGTATGATATAGCACCTTATTCTTCCTCTTTGTTAAATGCATTAAAAAAATGAAGATTGACACATCTAATACATGGTACCTTATGATTATTCTTTATAATTTAAGGATAGTACTTACTTATGCATATATATATATATATATTATATATATGGTACTGCTACTTATATTCCATGTAGTATTGACTCGATATTCTTAAGTCAGAGACTTCTAAAGCTGTCATCAACACTGAGATAGGGTGTCATTATGTCACAATGTCTTCAGCCCTATAATTAATTAACATTGTTAGCTTGTGATTCCTCATTAATGACACTTCACTATTATTATCCATCATTTATGTCTAGTGTTAGAGTACCAATAACTTATTTAGAAGAGGAACAATTCTGAGCATAGCTTCTTACTTAAGCCTACTCTCACTTCAAAATTTTGTGCAATCCATTTCTTTATCTAGCCGCATGAGACTTAATGAATAATTTTGATGTGTATATTCCTAGTTCGACCTGCATTTGTGGATGAGTATATACAGAATTTGCGATTATTGAGTTTACACCTGAAGGTATGTTGATGCAGCGCATCTTTACGATTTTAGTCTACACCGATGCGATTTTCACAATAAGTCTCGCGTCCCCGATTCCAAATACTCTTAACAACATCCCGATGTTTTAACAAGCCTTCTTGACAATTGTGTCGCTACGTCTAGCTAGTCATTATTCAAATGTCTGGTACCAGCACATACTATGCGGGAACATCAACTTTCTGCGTTTGTATTTGGCCATGTGGTCGCTATACTGATTCGTTTGGCCTCATCAACCAAAGTGGATCCGTTAGATTACTCCTTACTCTCCCCTAGTGCCCAATAAATAACTTGAAGATTTTATAATTGTTGTATTCCGTAGCAGGCGTCCCTTATATTATTCTACTTACTGCACATATGTGGTTGCAGTTTGCCTTTGTCGTCATATCCAGTGGTCTTTAAGATCATGTTGCCATGTGCTTCAAGTGGTGTGATGCTAAACTTCCCGTGTTCTTCTTATACTTTGACAGCTCCGTAATTTCTATTATAGCCCTTGTCAATTGAGGTATTGACCTTGACTTTACTCTGGTGCAAGTCGTGTTCGCGTCGCATCTTGTCATCTCTTTGCATCTAGACTTTCACTTCTACCCTATCATTGTCCCGAGTCGTATTGCAGAAAGAGATCATCCCTTCAGGTGCCATTTATAAACCACGTCTCCCCTACTACAAAAAGGATGAACACTAACAAAGCCGCTCTTGCGTTAAAGCATTGTCCTTAATTGTGGGAAAGGACCAAAAGGTTAGAATTACTTTTTTACATTATAGCGCATATCAAAAGAAGTTAAATATCTGTAGTGTTCCGTAAAAAATTTATCCCCAGAGTTGTGTTGTTGATTGTTTGATGTTGTTACCCGTACGTAAGTGTGAAATCATAACTACCAACCTCCAAACAATCTCATAAAATCGCCCCCCAGATTCATTTACGTAATCCGTATGTATTAGTTGAGTTAGAGATTGACCTGTGACATCATTATTGTCCAGTATTGCACGAATGCATAATGCCACTACAGCCATTGTACATCATAAGGCGAACGTGGTGAGAACCCGAGAGTAGCCCTATCAGGCAAGAACAAGAGCCGGGATGCTATTGTTGGAGAGTTTGCTAGCACGATGTTCCTAGTTGCGAGAAACTTCTGCTCACCTTAGAGAGGAATACAAGTCGATCCCTTATATATTGAGAAGAGCCCTTGAAAAGAAGGTGCAAGTACAACTCACTCTGTGGCCTTTATTCAAGCACCCGTCAAAACACCATCGACCCACTCATCACATGAAAAAGTCAAAAACCTACCGTAACACCCCTCCATGATACATTGAGAAGTGAAGCGTGTCCCTTATGTGAACTGATCTATGATTTTCTATGTGCACAAACCATTTGTGGCAGCGCCTCCACTGGATCAAATTCGCTTCTATGCGCATTGTTCATATGCAAAATGTTTCCCTTATGCCTGAACATCTATGATCATAGAAAGAGTCCTCATTGAAGTACAATAGGTGCACCAATGAATAAATTGAGCCAATTGTATGCACTCCAACATGACCAATAGCACCGCCCGACCGACCGTACAGGAGATCTCCCTCTGAGACTAATGATTGGTAATAATATGTGCGTGATCGTTTTTTACGAAGTTCGTAAAGCGAGTGATAATCTAAGGATACTTAATCAAAAGGCTGGGGCGAGCATCGTAGCAATTACTAGCTTCAACCTTAGTCATTCAACCACTTCCCCAGAGAGAAAATGACTACCGCCCCGGAAATTCTCCGGTCGACCTGCCCCTTTGAATAGAAACCTCACAACAGTGCCGACCTCTTCAAGCCGAGATCCCATTTACCTTCTATTATCACCGGGATTGCGGATTATGAAATTAACTGAGATTATGAGACAACATGGCTCAAGTGGTTCTGTCTCAGTTCAACCCTTGACACCATTTCCCCGTACTCAGTCGAGACCCCTGCACTCATACATTAGAGAATATACTGCCAAGAAACCACAAGTAGAACAATAGTGTATGAGTGAACTAAAATGTATGGCTGCACCCCTCTCTCGTGCATTAATTCCTCTTCAAGTTCAACCACTTGTTACTAAATCCAATAGGTAAATAAGGCTAACAAGGACAGAATGGTAGGGAGAGTAAGAGGGTGAACAATTGGATTATCATTTTTATCGAGATGACAACACAAGCCTTATGAGCGAGATTCTAGATTAAACCAAAAATTGTTATTAACACAGCGAAATGCTCCTTTTGACTCAAGTAGTGAGATATCCTGTTGAGTTCTTAAACTGGAGGGATAAAGATGTGTGCAAGTCAGTGTTCGAAGACTCAGTTTGGCTGTATTCCAAACCAAGTATACTCTACAACCTTCGAACTCCGAATCTTGTGCGTGATCTTCTTGTACTTCCTCGTATGGCACATTTGAGCGAGTGTGTGAGACTAGACCCCGGCACCCCGCCTATACTGCATTTAAGAGGACCCCTCGTCTAAGGGAGTCAACTTATGGAATGAGAAAAAGCCAATGACCCTTAAATTGCCTCACCTAATATAAGCCACCAAAAAAAACCCCCATCATACACTAACAGTTATGCTGACCTTTACTTATTAGTATTCCCTTATTTTGTGATGATAAACACAGTACAATGATAGCTTCACTTAAGTTGACCATAACTCCTTCCAACCAGTGTGTGAGAACCTCTAGAAGTACCGATAACCCTGAGCGGTATCCCTCTCAAAGGAGTCTTGACTGTATAACTGTAATGTACCGAGCCTCATCCCGTACAAACCTACAGAGATTCAAAATGCAAATAATCTGTGAGATTTGAGAGGCTACAGTTATATTCACTGGTCATTTCTCAAAAACATATTGGCCCCACCGCCTGCCGAGCAACTTCAATCAATAATACAACTTTACAGAAAGGATAAGTGAAACAGGCAGTACTTTGGTCGAGGTACTTACTTGAACACTGAGAAAGGAGTGATAGGTTGTTTTGTGACTCCCCTACTCCAATTAATGAATTCGAACACTTAATGAAGGAGAATGGTATGCAAAACAGAACACCATCCTATACATACGATGTTATGTTTGCAAGGGAGCCCTAAGGACTGAACTGATTCCTATCCTAACTCTCTATCTCTAATCCAGTCCTCTGAGATTGTTTACATAGATAAGCGATGTGAGGATTCGCGAGAATGTTTGCCCTGAGCTTGCTCGGAAATTTTGTTAAAGTGCATATCGATCTCATTGTGGTCGAAGTCTTTTAAGATCTTAGGACTGAGCAAATCACATCCTAGTTCAAAAACTGGACCGTGACCAGAATGTAGAATTTTCTGCAACTGGACGACCAAATAGTGATATATTAGGACCGGCTGCGATGCGGACCTGAATATCCGGTCCGGTTGGTTAGACTGGTTTGGACCAGTTAGTTTATATACAAACCCGAAAGAGGGAACAACCCAAGCCCACAACTATTTTTTTACAAAAAATAAAAATCAAATTTTTAGTACTAGCTACTACATGTATGCCATTTTATTGACTGACTGCATGCATGCACACATAGGCATATCAAGTTCCGTCGTTAGCTTGTATTACAAACAATATGTGCGTTTAGCTACGCTCACACTGAAAACTGAGTCTCTCTGCACATTGCCTTCTTTAGTATACTGAGTAAGACAATTAAAAAAAATCACATTTCCTTAAAATCCTGGCCAACCTGGATCC
>SNQN01001615.1:17815-36798 GCA_008642245.1 Bassia scoparia | reverse complement strand
TGGTATTGTTGAAGCGGATAGAAGACCAACAGTAAATCTATATGTATTATATATTCAGATCAAGACAATACACGTCATTGAGCAAGTTGCGACAACTCACTACAATTTCTTCTCATTGTATTTACGTTGATTAATAGAATTTCTTAGTAACCTAAGGTTTTGGGCCTAATAGGTCTTGCCCTTGAGATTCAGGAACAGATCAGTAACTCTGGGGTCTGTGTATCCTTGATTGCTTTCGACTGTTATAGAAACTTTTGCTAAGATCATATTTATTGGATCAATAGTAGAAAGGGCTGCATCAGATATGTTATGTCTTGATTAATCTGATTAAAAATAAATTTCTCTATAATTGGTAGTGAACTGTGAGATTGTATTAAGACTTGCCATACACCGTTGAAATCCTTAAATTACACACTCTCACTTTTAACAGGATTGCTAATGAGATTAAATAGTAAACACTAGAACATAATTTTAGACACGCAAGCGTTCTCTCTTGGATTTGCCAGTTGTAGTACAGCAGCAACTTCTATCTTATATTGGTCAATGTTCAACTACTTATCTTGCGTTCCACAATCCGACTTATAGTGACAGGCCTTGTAAACGGGCTCAGCTCTCCATCTTCTAATAATCCGTATACATCACGTTTTTACCATTGGCACCTGAATTCCGAGAGTATTCAGAAATTAAGGTTAAGAGATTATAGCAAGGTATAACTTGAATTTTCGAGCAGAAATCGCATTATGTCGGGACAGGGCAACTCGTCTGCATGAAATCGCCCTCCGATAACTGGAAGCAGGGGAATGGTCCAAGTTGGAACCTCACAGAAATTTAGGCAAAGATCTCATGGGACCTAATCGGCAAAAAATGTAATTGTGGGATACGATGTTTTTTCTCCTTGAGGGTGCTTTATCGCAAATGCTTTGTTGTGCAGGAGCCTTCAACTTGGGATGTTCAATCTTTATTTGACCTATTACCGCGTCGCTATGTCCGGGGCAAAATATTATAAGTGGAGCCTCGAACAACTGTTGTCTCTTTGGCCACTCATAAAGTGATATTTCTTCTCTCGGAGAAAATCTTCAAGGGCTTTATTGGACGCAGATAACACTTACAACCTCTTATCGCGACCGCAACTTCTTTTTCATAAGCGAGAGACGACAGGAACGCGAGCAGAGAGAGCTAGCAACCCTGCGCGTTGCCTCACGCTGATTACTCTAACAAATAGAATCGCTCCGCTACTCATGTGCATCATAGTAGTCAATTATTGGCCGATCCACATATCGCCATTAGGCCACGTAGACAGACTAACTCAGTGATTTATCTGGTCTATCCTACCGCCCACTAAATTCATTTCGGATTTCGCCATAGCGCCATCTTGTTTGCAGTACTTAGGGGATCGCATTGGAGGGCATTATCGTTTTGAGCGGAGTGAATGCAGCAGGACGGCATGAGACGACTGAGAGCCATCAACCTATTGTTTGACCAACGCAAACGAGATGGTAATTAGACTTCGCGTCGCGCATCTGGACGCGGCTCAAGTCGCGGGAGCTAGACGGTCGAGCCTAACGGTGACTCAGTGAGTGATGATTGAGTCTCGACGAGGATTATACGTCAGGTACCCACAACTACCAGTGTTTTTTAGGAATTGGGGAATCTGATTTTTTGATTGGTTATTTTATTTTTAGAGTTATAGTCGAAAGGTATATTGGTAGGTTTTGATGAAATCTGGTTTATGGGGATGTATATTGTCGAGTAGACGGAATTTATTTCCATTGGATATGGCAAAATCGATTCGGGGATTTATTGTAAGTGGATGATTATTTTGTAACTTTGTGAACTGTTGGGATGTTAGAGCAATTGGGATTAAGTAGGTGTACAGAAGAGTGTCTAACAGACGGCGGATGTTGTGTAAGTGAACTTTGGTGTAGCGCTCGCGGTTCAACTAGTGGAGTGGCGTTGGTGGAGTGGCGGTTGCATGTGTTGTAGTCATAGGATTTCTTTAAGGTTGTTTGTGATAATACACTCTGGTTTGTGCGCGGTGACGCTGTTTGATTTAGTCGTAATGTCGCAAATTCTTGTGAGTTGTGTGGAGTATTACTGTGATTTTCAGTTTACTTCTAATACCTTTCAGTGGAGTGCGGTAGGCTCTGTGGGGTTGGTGAAGGTCATGAGTTGTGGTGATAGTCCTATAGTGAGGTGACCTGAAGGTGGTGGCTGTTATCTGTGAGGTGGATTTGAATGTAAATTGTGTCGTGTGGATGGTTTATGGGTCTAGAAGATTGTTGTAGCTGAGCTCAGGCTTGGATGTTAGGTATACTAATGCTTGTAGGACTCGAGAGCTTTGTGTTGGTTGGTTTTAAGGCTCATAGGTCATTATCTCCTTTATGAATCGTGATATAGGAGGAAACAAAAATTGTGGGCCACATATTCCTAGATGTGAGATTTATTATTATCAATAGGTTCCTGGTACGGAGTGTTGATTTTAAATTGTTACCAAATACGGAGATAGGACCAAAATTTAACTTGTCACAGGATTTATTGGAAAGCTAATCAAAACTTCAGGGGGGCCTACCATCACAGCATTATTTTTCTCTGATCAACATAAAAAGATGAGAGTCACAAAGGATGCTCTGACTATTAGAGAGATCAACGTTTAAGTCAAGATTTTGACATTTTTAAAATCCGCAAAACATTAATTGTGTAAGGTTATTGGTTTGTTAATTAAAGATTAAAATTTCGTTCTGGATTGTAAGTAACATCACCTCTGAAATAAACTCTCCTACTGATTAATTATCATCATAAACATAAAAATATTTGCTGATCGAATTATCATTTACTGAATTTACCAAGGATTATATCACTCCATACAGCTTTTATATAACCTGTATACAAAATGTCGTAGACGTCTTGGGCGGATTCTATAGGAGGAAGGATATTTATGGATGCGGAAGGAGAAGGTGGGGACAAATGAAATTAGAGGTAGAGATTTCGAAGTTCATTTTAGTGGCTTACGCACAATTGTTTTGACATAAAATAATATGTTACAAAAAAACTCTAGTTAAGTTGTATAGAGACTTTCGAAGTGTGTATCGTATGATTGCTCACTCGATTCTTTTCCATTGGTATGTATTTTTAATTTGGTCACATCTTCATTTCGGCTTGTGTTTGTTTCTTGGAAGTATGAATCATACTATACGTGTCTATTATTGCTTAATTGGGATAGACAATAAATCTGGAATAGGAGCATTCTATAATGTATATAATTCTAAATTAAGACATGTTATTTGTCTGAAGGACGTTTTGTTGCAGAAAACACCTTTTAAAACTTTTTTTTGTCACTAAACACCTTTTAAAAAATTATGTAGAGGAAAACCAACAACGGAGATGGGTTTAGGCATTTTCTCGGCTGTTTTTTTGTCAAGTAGAGTTTAACACCCGGGTATTGTGTGGATGTTTCCTTATCGCTTTGTATCTTTCTACTTGAAACGTTGTCTCCGGATGTTTGACACGTTGGTCATATTTCTACTTAGACTACTCGCTCTTTTGTTTCTAATTGCGCAACCTACGGGCCATGTGTTTCTTTTTGATGAATTTCCCTTCATATATATAGTTCTCGAGACTTATACATTTTATTCATTGTCTATTTTTCGCATGACATGGATTGGTGTTGGCCCTTCAATTTATAAAAACTACTAGAGCAGCGCTACACCACTTACAACAACCTTGCACATCCAACTCGTCCAATCATCGCAAGATTCAGAGTCTGTGGGTACATCGCCATTCTTGATTCTTTATTGGTTACTGTCGGAAGGTTGCTAACTTTCTATTCGTACATTTCAACACATAAGTATCAAACTAATTGCAAGCCACACTCGGGCCAATTAACCTCCTTTCACAGTTCGTTTCTAATCTTCACGGGAACTCACCTCTATCGGTTTACAGGCAATCTTGGTGTTTTTACCTTTACTTCGTTCACATCTCACCATCCTTATCTATTGAGTTGACATCCATCTACATATGGTCCATTTATGACAACATAAGTCTTAGAGAGTCGACTGGCTAATCTAGCATAGAGATTCACTCAGTACTATAGCCCTCAGTTTTAAATCTGATCCTATCGTATATATGGCATATGGGTAACTCAGCTCTAGCGTTCAGAATATATGAGTATCATAATGAGTTTGAATATCGATTTCTAGAATATAGGTTTCTGACATAGTGTCGTGTGGTAGTTTCTTGGTATTTGTATGATAATTGAAATGGTTTGGTCAAATATGGTTGCATCGATTTATTTGGTATCAATGTTATTATAAATGGATGGTTTACCTGTAATTAATTTCCAGATAGTATTGTTTGTGTACTTGACTCTTGGAATTGGATTGTTCTCTGGTGCTTAGATTTCGTGATTTTTTTGGTTCCTTTTTTGTTAGGGTTAACATGCATTTGTTCTGGACTATTAGAATTTTGAGTGGTGGCTGCGTGTGGTAAGTGGTCAATTGGTAGGCAGTTCGAAGGTGGGTAGCAGCTTTGAATGTGGTGGCATGAGATTGTGCTCGAGTGTGTGAGAATTTCGCGTTTCCCAGGGTGTAAATGTTGAGTATACGGTTTGTGTGTGTGTGTTGATGGGATGTATGGGTGGTTGGTTTGATATTCACAGATAATGTATATGTAAATTAAAAATTGAGAAAAAAAGTGGCGGAGATTTACTTAATTGTGAGTGATTGGTGTGATGTATATGATGTGAGCGAATAGTAATTTAGAAGTAATGTGTGTCACGTATGTGTTGAACTCAGTGTATTCGAGGGCTTTACAATCACTGGTGTTTGTATCCTGTGGAATAACTTTATGAGTATACTAATGTGAGCTACGTGATATATCAGTCTCGTTCTATTATATGTGTTGAGGTTATTTTGCGGTATAGGACTATATTTTTGTGTTGTGTTATATTTTTTGGGTTGTTTGTTATTACATAAATAGGTTTGTTCAGTTAAAAGGTGTTTAGTGTTTTGTATTATTTGGCTATAAATTTTGGAAAGTCGTATAGAGATTTTTGTGCAAAATAAAAAGTCTTATTTTTGAGAAGGTGAAAATCTTCTATATTAGTTAGTGTTACTATATTGTTTCGGTTTACTTTTTTTTTATTTGATTTGGTAAAGATCCAAATATTAATGTTCAGGGAAATATTTAATAAGAATACCCAGTAAAAGAATATTTAATTGGGTGAAAGGGTAGATATTGGATTTAAGGTAGTCTATAATTGTTTAATGTGGGTGTTATAAATAATCGCATGGAAAACAGGATGTAGCGAATATATTATGCCCCTAAGCTCTATTTGTTTGCTTTTATATATGAAAACGTTTTTATTTTTTGGTTTTTACCTATAATTTAATACTTTGACTTGAAAGAGTTTTTCTTATTTTAAACTTAAATGTTATTGGTTATTAATGTTAAATATTCAGTCATTCAATATCTATTTGTATTCGTGTTCTAGTATTTGAATGGAATCGTCGGGGTTATGATTGCTCAGGACTCATAACAATCATAGACTGTTACATGTTGTTGACACAAAATGAAATAGTCAATTCATGATTTAGTTTATAGGATTCCTTATTCTTGTCACTTTATTTTTCTATGGTTTCATTTTTTTTAATGTATTGACTCACTTCTCAATGTATTCAATAAGGTTCAGAGGTAGTTAATAAAATATCAATCGTCTAGTCAATGTTATTTTTCAATGTTGGTAATGTCTTTATCTTTTATATCTAATGTTATTATATGTTAAGATGTATATCACCATGTCAACTTTGTTCCACTAATTTTGTATCTGCATCGTGATTTTTGTATTGTAGATTTATCTTCGTGTAATTTTCAAACTTTTTCTATAAAAAATTCTTTATGATATTTTACTGTATCGTTAAGTTGTTTGAATTCGTTTATTAGAAATGGTTTTAGGAATATACAGTTCTGAGGATACTTTTAGAAATAGTCTTCTTTACATTAGTTATATATATCTTCTTTTGAATTTTTATTGTTACATTTGTTAAATATCTACATTTAGTTCTATAAAAATTCCTAATCATTTAAATCTTTTGATTTCTACTCGTAAGTACTAAAATGTGACTCTTAACCATAAGTTCTTTCCAAAATATATATAGATTATAAGATTAATAAGGGTTTTTCATGTCATTTGGTCATACATTTTGCTCTTAGGATTTAGTGTATTCTATGTTGTCTTCTTTCTATGAGTTTGTCTTCTAATTTAGGTTAGCAGTATAACGCACGAATGGAATACAGAGGCACTTACCGGCACAGACTTTGTTCTTTATCTATATGCTATAATCGGCCTTCAAACTCATCTTTTTACATCTAAAATGAATTCATAATCAATCTTTAATACTTTTAATTAAGGACTCATTATTAGTGACCTTGCACTTCTGATCTTAGGGGCACTTGTATTTTTAATAGATTTATTGCATAATAAAATGCCAAATAATCTAACATAATATCCTTCGTAACGAAAAAATTTTCAAACAAATGGATTAAAGTCCTAATAGGGTCTTACCAAATAAGATAATGAATAATTGTGTACAACATTAATGTTATGGTATCTTTAAAAAAATGAGAAAAAAGAAGTTGAGAAAGAGACAAAAAAGGTTGAAGTACCTTCCAAAATAAGTATGGTAGATTAAGTTTTAGTTTTAGTTAAGTTAACAAGGGGTAATACGGTATTTGTGTCCATTAAGAAAGTTACAGCAAGGTAATTAGTTGTACGCAAGATATTATCAGGAAAATTGTGATTGAATTTTGTGTGTAACACAGAGCAAACAGGGATTAAAGATTGCTGAAAGTTTTTCGTTACGGAAGGGGCATTTACTGTTAAATTAAAAGGTTCTTTAATGGGAAAAATATCTAATAGATGGTGGGATATCTAATATTGATTAGTTATATCTCGCACAATGTCATAAATACACATTGAATTTGGATTTTCGAGATGAAATGTGGTTTAAATCCTTACGAATTCTATGGTAAGAGATTCCATTTGCTGAAACATGTGACCTTTGGTTTTCGGCTTATATAAGCTCTAGAGTCACATACGATTTTAATCTGAAGGGACAGTTGAACTGTGTGTGAGCAGTTGAAAGTGGAATGATTAAGTGAGAAAGATGATAAAAGAATATTTGACATTTGTATTGTTTGAGAGAATTTACGATATAGGGATTAAAGATGAGGAATGTATTTGATTTTTTCTCGCCTTATCATATTACTATCTCAACTTGAAATTAATATATACCCTATAAACTAGAGGTACTGTAGATTTTTTTATTTGAAAATTTATTTTAATGAGAAGGAGGCTGATAAACAGGAAGTTTAGGTAATATATAGAGATAATTTTATTTAGACCGAAATAATGTGTTGAATAAGAGAATATGGAATGGGTTTATTGAACTATTAATTTTTACACACCTTGGTGTGTGTAAATATTCTATAGATAATTTTGAGGTCGGAGTGTGGGTATGATGTAGGTCTAGCGCTTATTTATGTAGTAGGAGGACGTTATGGAGTGTTAGAGGATATGAGAGATATATAATAATGTATGGAGTATCAACCAACCATATAATGTAATATTAATGCTACTATAGCAGGGGTTAGGGGTTTATCCATGCGTAGGAAGGGCTCCGATCGCCGTAACACAGGCAAATGCAAGTGAGATGCTTCGCAGGATGCATAGAAATATATGCAAGAAACCTCTTAAATATCATTTATAGATGACTTTTGGGTGGATGAGTAGAGTGGCACTTTTACTTAATATAAATTTGGGATATCTTCTTGAATGTCAAATATGTTCGTCCTAATATAAAGAAATCACAAATTACTCTACAAATTCCCAACAAAAGTAGCATGTTTGCACTAAATTGTGAGAACAATCGCGAGCATCACCATGCGACGGACAGAGAAGGGGCGTCTATGAAGTATAAGGCTTTGCTCACACGTGTAAATTCGAAGTTCATGATTGTGTCTCATTTCAGTTCTCTTCGCTCAACATATTGTTAAAAATATGGGCCACAAAGATTTTCACGTTAAGAGAGAGCAAATTGTTCCAAACTGAGACAATTAAAAGATATATTACGAATTGAGTATCTTTAAATACGGGAAAAGATAGGAGACGAACAGTCTGTGCATATTCTGAGTATCTCCTTTGTTATAACAGGATTATCTATATTTTTCATCTGAGCTTCATTTTATATAGAAGGGTGTTTAAGTAATGGTTCAATTTGTGTTCTATAAGTTGTTTTTTGTCGACGACGGAGTGTTTCCCTAGAATCACTTGAATGGTTGTATTAGTTATCACAATGTATTAACACTTGATATATGTACCTAAGTGGGAAAAGAAATATTGATGATGATTTTTTGAAATTATATCAAGGTGTTCAATCCTTAGTTATTGTGGGTGTGTATAGAGAATAAGGATAGTTCATTTTGAGTTTAGTATTGTATATAAAAAAGTTAGATTAGATGTTTAATAAAGCAATATGTACAAAAAAAGGGTAGTAAAGGCAATCAAGTAGTATCAATAACAAGTCATTTAAGGTAGAAGGTCAGTCCAGGATTATGTATATAGAAGTTGTTGATTTCCTCACATGCGACACTCTAAAAAGGTAATATATACTCAAACTATCGCAGTGTGACTTGTGCAAACGAAGAGTGAATGTAATATCCCTTAGATACTCATTATCACTCTGTTTTCATATTTTGGCAAAAATGATATCCATTCGCTAGATTTCAGGTGGAATAGTTACTAACTACACGGTTATATTCTTGGTTTTATTTCAACGTGCCTAAAAAGGATACCAACTTTGGGTCAAACATCTCGAGGTCATCAGCTGAAATACTTGTAAGTATATCGTGCTCCATTGGTAAAAATGGCTTATCAAAGGTTATGGTTAACGTGGGTGATTAATCATGGCTGAATTTTAATAAAAGTAACTGGTAATATAATCAAGTTAGACATGGTACCAAGGTCAGGTACCTCACTGCCTATTTTGAATTTATAATACGTTATATTTATTATTCCGTGTATTTGGTTTAATTATTATTAGTTTAGTATGGATGAAAGAAAATGTTATTGTGATGGTAAGATGTTAAATCTTAATGTACATCCAGTATTAATTATTATTTTTATTTCGATTGATCATTAACATAAATAGGTTATGGAAACCTATGTGTTTAATGATGTATTAGATGTTAAGAAAAGGAAGTTATTTTGTATTTTATATGGTTTATTATATAGTATATTTATATTGTATTTTGTTGTATCTGTATTATTTTTTGTTATTAGTTATGTGACAATCGTCAATGGTGTAGTATTATTTAATTCAAATATAGCATTAGGAAAGGGGGATGTGTAGTGGGAGTAGTTTGTATGTGAAGGGATATTGAATTTTGTTAGGGTGGTATGATCATCAACAATCATGACTATGAGGTGTTGTTAGAGGATTAGGAATAACTGTAACATACTAACGTGAGAATGATTGATGCAAGATGTATAGGGAAGAGCAAGATTCAGATTTTTATACTAATTTGTACTCAAACGATTTCGACAATATTTAACACTTGTAAGCGTAACTGAGTGGTCAATTATGAATAATGAAAATGGAACACTGTAAGCATGAGCTTACATGGTTCCCTGAATTGACATTTTGTTGTTATTCTTCGTTGGTCTAGTGCGGGGAAGGTTAGGATGGTAAAAGATCGATTTAAGTTTGTCGCTTAGATCATGGATTTGTTGTCAAATATTTTAGAACATATGGTTTTGTTGGTTTGTGTAGAAGTAAGTCTATTTGTTGTTTAAATAAGATAGATGGTTTTGGGATCATGACACAGTAGATACATGGATTGCACACAATGAAAATTGCAAATCATCAAGTAACACTTTTTCCTATATAAGATGTGATAATGGCTGATTAATATACTCTTCGTCTCACGATCCATAACTGAAACTATTGAGAGGATAAGAGGGATATTAGAGGAGAGGTTGATAAGATCAGATCATTTTATAAAATTAATTGTTTACTTGAGTTAGTCATATTTTGGAAATACAAGTTGCAGCATGCAACATTGCACTCATAACATTACAACAACAAAACATAATTTATGAAAGTTAGTTATAAATACATGTCACAAATTA
Source organism: Bassia scoparia (assembly GCA_008642245.1). Taxonomy (NCBI): domain Eukaryota; kingdom Viridiplantae; phylum Streptophyta; class Magnoliopsida; order Caryophyllales; family Amaranthaceae; genus Bassia; species Bassia scoparia. The sequence continues at coordinate 26,615 of SNQN01001615.1, read as the reverse complement.
AATAGACTAATGACACTTACACTCAACTGAGCATACAATAGGAACAGTTAGGGTTATTTGGTATAAGATGAATTGATCAATACAACCTTTCTCTTCGTATGTAACAGGTCGACCGATGGATGATACCTTTTGCTTTGGAACTCCATCCAGTTTTGTGTTGAACGCAGTTCTCTTTCTACATCCGGTTAATTTCAATGCACCCAACAGTTGCTCAACATAGAAATAAATACACCCTCTGTATAGACAGCGTAGATAACAAGTTTGTGATTGTTTAACTAACTGAAAAACACAAATGAGCAACAATAAATATCAGGAAAGGATTAGATATATAAAACTCTTTTAAATTGAGTCATTTGAACATTCAGCTAACGGATTGATTGCAATGACTGAGAATAAGAATTGACAGTGGTGATTTAAAACAATCTGACACTTAGGCGGGTATCATGTGTCAAATAGTTACAGGAACTTAATATCGCTTCGTATATTGAGAAGAGTGGCTACTTTATTGAACTTTTAATTGATTATCCACTTATTGCGTTAATAAGTGGTTGCTCACACCTATGCTCATACCCTTTTTGTTACTATTTTCTGGAATGACTTAACAACTATATAAATATGTACTGAGATATTAATCACATAAATCATTTTACTGTGTTATCTTCTGATTATGAGTAATGAATTACCTTTTTTTGGATATAATTTATACTTTTATCTTTGGGAATGGGTAAATGTTCTTTTTATGACGCATGAATCATCATCTTTATATACTATACTTCTATTAATTCTTGCACTATTTTTCTTATTCCCACTGAGATTAGATCTAAAACTCAAATGATATATACACAAGGGTTAAATTCCTTTTCCACAATAAGAATTGGACAGGTATAACAGCTCTTTAAAAACACTCTGATGCTGCTGACATCACAATTGAACGCCTTAATTACCGGCTAAAAACAGTGTATAAGAGTAAAATACCGTTTGACAGGCATCTCCTCTGGTACCTAGGAACTATCGTCATTTGGAATCACCCTAGAAACTTTGTCGCTTTAAAAGCAACAGGATTTAGGCCATGCAATCTTTTCTGAGAAGGCCACTCACAGCTCTTCCTACGCTCATTGGAGCTGGTTTGCTTTGACATAATTACGTGCTGTGCCAGAAGCAGTCACTGATAGGATAAGAAAGCTCTTGAGAATTGAGGATCCAAAATCTCTTCCAGCTCTTCTCAATCCACAATGAATAGAGTAGACATAGGATATAGTTTCGAGAGACACATCCTCACTATTATGATGTTCTACACTACCTTTCTCCGCTACCCCCTGACTCCATAAGACTCTCGCCTACCTACTTCCGTAAACGAAATCCTGAAACCCTCCTCGTTAGTATCAATACCTTCATTCAATAGAACTAACGTAATACCAACTCCCAAACCTTCTTTCACAGCCTTTTCCTTAGACATATTTTCTAAAAATCAGCATAGGTAATCAGTGGATATAGGAACAACATTTTCATCAACCCTGTAATTCTCCAACATCATCTTCATTATCACTCAATCTCCACGAATTACTTCATCAAATACTAGGATTAGCACCTAACGCTATCTCACTACTGTTGTTTCCTGACCTCATCTCTTGATCACTGTTTACTTTGGGAAGCATATCACAACATCAGTCAGCAGCAGCAGGCAACATTGTTCATTCTGGAGCCATTCCTTTCCATACCAGTGCAGCAGCTTATGCAGCATTAGAACAACGTCGCTATATGCCCTTCTCTTCGTTCTTCTACAAAACAACACAAAAAACTATGATGTGATAAGTACTAATGTACATATATACATACATGAAACACAGCACATCAACATTGGAAAAGGTAATAGAATTGCCAGGTAAAACTGAAAAAACACAAATTAGTGTAAGCATTTTAAATAAACGTATCTAACATTCTAAAGAAGACATAACAATTAATATTGGAAAAGTTGAAAAACACAAATCTATAAAAAATGAGCATCACAAAGGAAAGTAAGCTTGATATAATAAAATGTAAAGCAAACTTAAAATGACTATGATGCACATACACTTAACTCTAACTTGATTTATTACAACCAAAAAAATGGAGACACACAATAAACGAATAGGCAACAATTGAAGCATTAATACTAGAGATCAACAAACAATAACATACAGAAGATACACTACAATCAATCAACAAAAACTAAAAAGTTTAAATAAACAAACAGTAGAAATCATAACTACTTTTCATCATTAAAACAATTACTTTTCCTATACAATACTCTTACTACTTTTCCAGTCTAAAACTGTATGCTAGTTTTTTCTAATAAATTAATTATAATCTACTTATTTTGAGTGTTCAAACAAAAAGAAGTAAACAATTAACAATAGAAAGTAATTTATTAGTAGTTTCAAAAGTGATCAACAAATATATTACAAAATGAACATACAAATCAATCAATATAATACACAAAAAACAATCTAACTAACAAAAAGGAACACAAGACAAGCACAATCGTACATCAAATTTCACACAACATAGTGGATTAAGTAAGAGATTCTAATATATGTTAAATAAGTAAATATACAACTAAATAATATTACATAATCTAAAATTCAAAGTATTGAATTCAATATAATTGAACATATCACCACAATTAAAAACATCAAAAAAACGAACCAAAACTGGTGTAATATTCAAAACCTTAACTAGTTCAGAGACATGAATTTGCATGCTTAGACCAACAAAAGGAACAAAAATCACAGATCTAACGAAATTCGAGTATAAAACTGAAAAAGTAAGCTCACAATTGCTTAAAAGTAAATGAACGAACTTAACATATAAAATTATATCACAAATGGAAATACTTCTGATTTCATATAATTGAAGCAAAGATCAATCGCAAATCAACAGAAAACCGAAGCAGAAACTATGAAGAATTAAAACCTAATAAGTTCAAAGCATCATTGAATGTAAATCAAAAGAAAGAATGACCCAATAAAAGAACACAGATCTAGACTCAAAATTCGAGAATAAACAGTGCAATATAAGTACGCGATAAATTTGGTTAAAAAGTAAATACAACTTCATAAAACATAATCAAAAATTCAAACACTGAATTTTATATATAGTAAGGGCAAGTACACGAATCGATGACAACAAAAAACGAAGCAAAATGAAACATTCAAAGAGATCCTAACTAGTTTCATGATAAATGAATTGCATGTAAGTAACGGCAGATCTCAGTAAAAGTAACAAGATCACGAAAACTCACCATGCGAGAAGATGCTAAACAACTTCGTTGTTTCCCTTAACCAGCACCTTTGTGAGACAAAGATTGAATTTTTGCTCGTCTTTTTGTTCAAATATTTCAGATCCTCAACTTGAGAAACAACACAATGAAACCAAAAACAAGCCGAATGAAGAAAGTGGACATTTGAGGAGAGAAGGAAGAGAAAATCTGAATTGAAGTAATATGATCAAAACGAAATGAAAGGAATCGAGCGAAATATAATGATTCGCAAGCTAATATTCTGAGAAGAAAGGTGGAGAGGTGTGTGTAGAAATTTCAGAACAATTGAGTGGAAGCTTATGGGAGTTTGAAATGAATATTGAAAGAATAAAAACAAAACGGTAAAAACCGGAAACGCGCAAGTCCGTTATGCGAGTTGGGCTCCGTTATGCCATCGAGAAAGTGGGCTCCGTTATAAGCTAATAAACTGGGCTTCGTTGTGGATTAATCAAGAGGCACCGAGTAACTTTAAAACATTAATGTGGCCTGCACATTCTGAAAAGTTTGTGAATACGGTAAAATACTCAGTTGGGTATTAGGGAAAGTAGCTCCACATGGCGGTTTTTAGTGACACTCGTCTTCAAACTTTTTCCTCTAAGTGAGCCCGCTTAAGCGTATTGATACTTATATGCTCTGGTGGCCAATTATAGCAGCGTTTAAAGAAACAGATCAGTGGGTATCCTAAATGGTCCAGAGTTTAAAAAGAATTAGCTGTCACGAGACCCCAGTCGTTGAAAATTAACTGGACACCGCTTAACTCGTACTTTATCCATCCATTAAACACAAAAAATACTATATTAAGAGCAAGAAAATTAAACACCTTAAATTTAGACTTAATAGAATATATAAAATAAATGTAAAATTGCTCACTAGAAGCTCACATTGGCGACGAACTTGAACCACCAGCACTTGCACCGACCACCGCACCTTGGACCGGCCAAACACCCCCTCAACCTAGACTCACTTCTTTCTTTCCTCGACCCAACAACGCCAACCACAACCTAACAATACTGTGACGACCTAACCATATGTGACCTAATTCAAATCCCTGAATAATAGTCTGAGAACATATACGACATCTTTGAGAACAGTCAACCCGACTTCTTCACTGCTCTCCTCCTTCAATCTTCTTCTTAGAAATGTCGAGTCCAGGTTTGAAGGCTCTCTGAAAACCCGAAATCAGAATGAAATCGAATCCAGCTGTGTTGAAAGGCTCTCTAAATTCGCACACCGAGAAGTTGAATCCATGGTTGAAGGCTCCTCAACCTTTTGAACCAGGAAAAATCGAACCCACAAATGTTCGAGAGTGTGCGTTGGTTATCGATATTGTCTCAATTTGGGTGTTCCCATTTGGCTCATTTTTTTAGGGCGAATATCACCCTGTGCGTGGCTCGAATTCCGTTTGGTCGAATCAATTTCTCAACTTCGGCTTTATTTGGAAATAGGGTGGCATTGGCTGGGTTCGAATTAGGGTGGGTGGTCTGTAGTGTTGCTGAAGCAGGGTGTCGTGGATATAGTGGTTGTTTGTGTTTAATGGGTGATTAAGGGGGGACAATGGTGTTAATTAGTTAGGTTTTTTATTATTTTAGTACATCTAATTAGTAATTGCTAAGGAATTAATGTATTCTTACCTTAGTCATGTCATTTTTAAGTTATCAGTTGACTATAAGGGGTTTTGGTTATAGTTAACTTGAATGGTTCTTTAACGATCCAAGTTAGATTGATAATGCGGTTGACTTCGTTCTGGCTGTTGTTGTATTGGCTACTGCTTTTGTCTTCTTACTTTTTCTATCCTATTGCCGATTCGTGAATTGTTGTATATTCTTGGTGGAGCTATACATCGCCTCAGAGTCTACCTTGCATCTGGTTCCTGGAAATCTCAAGGGGCACCAGAACGATAGGCCAAACGCTTAGGGGTACCTCAGACACATTTTTTATCCTAATTTATTAATACATGCACGTAAATACCACCATCAACTAACTACATAAATATTAAAAGTGCATAGTTTTGGGGTGACATTAAAATATTGAAATCCTTCTCAAAGATGAAATGTTCCTCCGTACACTTCACTTTCGATTGAATTTTATTATCCGGTATTGAATTTAGTTTATGTTGCAATCTAATGTATGTAAATATTATGCTCAAATAATTTATTTAGTGAAGGGTTGTAAACATTCGCATCATATAAAACAGTTTGTTTTTTTAGAGAAACGAATCAAATAAGGTGTAGATTGGAAATTTTTATTTATTCACACCGTGTATTTGTGCACTGGAACTCCAAACCTCTCAATCTAATTCTAAAGTCTATTATATGATCGATAGTAGCTGACATATTAAAGCAACCCACCATCCAAAAATTTCGCGCTCCTAAGATTTCCCTCCAACAACTCACTGTTGAATTTGCATAAAATATAGTAGAAAGGACATTTTAATGAAGGTTAATAAATGTTGAGTCTTTAGTAAATATTTTATTTATTTATTATTCATGAATAATTCTAAAAAATAATTTTTTGTTCAATAATAAAACTTAATATCCCATCAATTAATTTGGTGTTTTGAGTGATTCTAAATATTTTATTTGAAAGAATCCAGAAGCAATTATGTTCGGTGAGATAATTCTAGGTATTAAAATTATTTGATTGCAAATGTCCAACATTTGCAAATTGTAACTCGGAAAAATAAATATTAAGTATTCCTAATTGGTTTTTTGAAAATTGAAAAATTGTATGTCCGGAATGACGCTCCCCTACTTTAGAACTTCAACCTTGTTGTCAACTCTCCGTTCTCTCTGGAAAGATCATTGAAGAGAGAGTGAGAATGCGGCAACTTTTTAGAAATCCTAAATGTCAAAATTTATAAGAAATTACGCTATAAATGGAAGGAAGCTTGAGAAGAATACGATACTTGTTCAAAGTGAGTCCTGATTGTTGATTCGGGGTTTTGGCAAATTGCCAATTTCTCTCTCTCGTTTTACTCGTCATGATTTGCCTGGAATCCAAATACTATGGCTTGAGTTTGCCACTCGTACTCTCAGTCTCACTTTCTTTATGTTGAGTTTACATTTCAGTCATCATGTTGTTTTGACATTTTTTGCTGCTTTTTCGAACTGGGTTGTGTTAAAATTCGAAAATTTTGTGTTGGGTATCTTTTCATTTTGCCTAAATTGGTTTGAATGTTCTCTGAGTATATGTGTTTATGCCATATTTGTTATCGAATTAAACTGGGTTGTACTAATTTGAAAATTTTCATTTGGGCATCTATTTTTGTACTGTTTTTCGGATCTTCTTAAATTTTGCATTGCCTGTTATTTTGAATTATATCTGCATTTATTTGGAGGCAGGAATGGACATGTCATTTGACTTGTATTTGGGTGTGTATGAAATTCTACTAATGGCTAATCTGAGTTGCATCTTTTCTGATTGTGATAAATGTGCAGGCAATTGGTTTGTATGGTGATGAGTTGAACTTGAATTAAGTGTGAAATTTTGCCTATTGTTTTCTCAGTTTTTGGGGTCTCACTTTTGAAAGTTTAGATCTTGCATTTTGGGAAATTAAATGCATAATTTTGATGAAAATTGTATCTCAATGCTCTTGGTTGGATGGTTTTATTTCCAGATTTGTTAGACTTTGAGTTTTATGCAAATAATAATGCAAAATTAGTCTAAAAGTCTAGAAATTTGTTCCACTTACTTTTTTTAATAGAGAAAAATTTGTGGTGGTTATCAAATAATTTCAAGTTAATTTTGTTGATCAGAAGTTGTCTTGCTACTTTTGTCTTACTTCACATATATTTGGTAATTGGAGACAGTAATTATTTTGTTTGTGAAGATACGTCGTACTATGTGATCTTATCTACAAATTTCTTACGTATGGCGCCTTGGTGAGCCTATATAATAATGAAAAATTCATTGCTTCCTGCAACATGGCATTAAGAACATGATTATTGTTTTTTATTATTTGTGTCATTGTGGTGTTGGAACTAGGCAACTAGGAGCAGTGACTATCCTTTTCATTTTGTGGCTTATGAAATATGACTTTGTTCGCCATTCTTAATGAAGATCTGGTGGAACAATACTACTGTCTTCTCTCTCAAAGTACTGGTATTATTAACTCATTTTGATTTGAGCGTTTTAGAAAAATTTCATGAAAAAATTATGCTACATTTGTGCTTCTTAACCTTCTAAAAACTAAAACCTTTTCCTAGTCCTAATATTTTAATTGAGTGAACCTTTAGAACCTTGTCATTTGGTGATTGCTTGAGGATGCTAAGTTACTAACACAACTTAAAACCATTGAATATGATGATGTTGCCTTGTTTCGAGAATATAGAATTATTTCTAAAGCTAGGGTGCATTTTCATTACCTAACAGACATGAACTTTCTGATTTGATTGACCAATTCAACTATTTTTTAGTGTTGTGTTATACCTTATTAGGCCTGATGGAACTTTATTGTTATTAAGACACATTGTTTCTAAGTTTTTTTTTGGGGGGGAGATAGTTATAAAATCGAATAATTCATCGCAAAAACAAACCCACAATCACCATTTTTTGGAATTGGGGAAATCGATTTGAGGTTTTTAGGAAAATCGAGTAAGGGTTTGATGAAATCGGTTTGGAGTTGTGAGGAATTCCATTTGGATTGCRGAAATCGATTAGGGGATTATTGTAAGTGAAGATGAACTTTGTGAACTGTGAGTTGCATTTTAAGATTYAGGGTTTSACGGCGGTGTGGTGACGGTGCAGGTGGGTTGCAATAGTGGAGTGGCGTTGGAGTGGCGTTGCAAGTGGTTCATGGATTCTTAGGTGTTGGATCATGGTTTGTGGGTGGTGTTGATTTAGTTCGTATGTCCAATTGGAGGTGGTGATGTTAACTTCTTACTACTGTGATGGGTGGTTGTGGGGTTGGTGAGGTAGGGTGGTGTCTTAGTGAGGTAGGGTGGTGGCTTGGTGAGGTGGATGTTGGCTTAGTGAGTTAGTGAGGTGGGTGATGGCTTGGTGAGTTAGCGAGGTGGGTGGGGTGTTTAAGTATAGGTTTTCTCTAATTAAAGTCACTATATGGAAAAACAAAAATTKTGGGCCACTATGTGGAATAATACAAAGTTGGAGGCAAGTGTCTAGAATGTAAAAAATTTAACTTGTCACCATWTGGAAAAAATCAAAACTCRAGGCTACCATATGCAATTTTTCCAAAAWAAATGGATAAAAGGTTATATGGAGTAAAGTAATGACATATCGAAAACAATATTTGTATAATTGGTTAAAAAGTTAAATTTGTTGGAGTAGTAAAATTGAATAACTTTATCAKATCATCATCATCAAACAAAAATATTGATGAAAACATGAATTTCAAAGGAAAACATCATGACTAAAACCTRAAAAAAGCGAAGCTTGGATTTGAGAAGGAAAGAGGAAGGAGAAGGTGGGGACAAATGAAATTAGAGGTAGAGAATTTGAAGTTCATTTTAGAGTACGCATGTGAAAAATAATATGTTACAAAAA
>SNQN01001615.1:0-16679 GCA_008642245.1 Bassia scoparia | reverse complement strand
CCATCATGACGAATCGTCTCGCCACTGACTGTCGTCGTCAACTTCTACCATCAACTACAACTAATTGCAGCCACACTCGCAAACCCCCATCGTCATCACTGCGAACTCCCTTACCGTCACCACCTTACCTTCTCCCTCACCATCACCACCCAATAGCGACCACAACCACCGCAAMAAACTAGAAAGTCACTGCAACCATTGAAACAACCTATAAAACCACCACAATAATCCAATAAACTAGCTCGTTAGGTTCGAATGGTTCAATTTACGATTTTAATTGGTTCGAATTGGCTTGAGTTCTGTTTTGTGATTTGAAATGGTTCAAAATGGTGCACGAATTTGGTTTGAAATGGTGTTCGAATTAATTCAAAATGTTGTGCGAATTGATTTGGGGTTTTGCAATTTTGAGGTGGTGGCTTGCGAGTGGTAGTGGTCAAATTGGTAGCAGTTCGAAGGTGGTAGTAGCTTGAATGTAGTGGCATGAGATTGTGCTCGAAGGTGGTGGTGGTTTAAGGTGAAATGGTAAGGGGGGGTGTGAGATGGTGGTGGTAATAATTAAGATGAAATAAAAGAAAAAAGGGGGGATTTAATGGAATGGAAATGAAGGGCGATGTAATTAAAAAAAGGGTGCAAGTAGGGAATCAGGTCGGTCAATACCGAAATACATGAGTCAAAGACGGAAAACAGCCTAAAGGTGTTTGCTAACAAATTTTTTTTTATTTTGGGTGTTTGTTTACATAAAATTTTTTAAAAGGTGTTTAGTGACGCAAACAATTTTAAAGGTGTTTTTTGGCAAAAAAAAGTCTTATTTTGGACTTTTTAGTTGTCAATTTTAAAATTTATCATATTTTCAATAAGTCTAACTAATTTTTTATCTTTTTGTAAAATCGCAACAATGTCGAACATGCCCTAAGTTATTTTCTTTAATAAGTGTTTACCTATAAATTTATACCTTTCACTTGAAAGAGTTTTTCTTATTTTAGACTTAATGTATGCTTATTATGTATCGTTAATTCAATTCTATTGTAGGTAGTTTGAAATCGTCAATGCTACCACAATCAAAAGAATGGTTAAAATGATGTCATTCATGATTATTATATCCACTTGCATTTCTTTTCAGTTCATTTGTATTGCATTCTCATTTACAATATCAATGTAGTAATAAAACAATGTATCCATTTAATTTTATACATGAACTAGATGTTATCACAAGCAATGTCCCTATTATCACGGTTGTTAAAATCTCGATTTAACTTTTAAAATCTTATGATTTTACGATCTTAATTGATGAATTGATATAAATCGCAACTGGAATCTTAATTAGTTAAAATCTTAATTAGAATGTTAAAATCTCATTAGAATCTTAAAATCATCATTTAAATCTTTGATTTTTACGATTCTAAACGACTCTAACAAAACTTCAAAAATATATTAAGATATAGGGTCATGCATTTTCTTATATTGTTTCTTCTCTCACATTCTCAATACTGCGTATAACTTTTATCAAACTTACCCAACTTGCTTTMATAAATCGCTCAAACTCATCTTTTTACATCTAAAATGAAATTCWTATCAATTCTTTAATACTTTAATTAATACATTATTAGTGACCTTGCACTTCTGATCTTAAGAGTATTTAATGATTTATTGCATAATAAAATGACCAAATAACTAAATAATACTCCCTTCGTAACGAAAAAATTTCAACAAATGGATTAAAGTCCCTAATATTCCAAAATAAGATAATGAATAATTAGTGTACAAATTAATGTTATGGTATCCTTTAAAAAAAGAGAAAAAGAAAAGTAGAGAAAGAGACAAAAAAGTTGAAGTCCCTTCCAAAATAAGTATGTAGATTAAGTTTAGTTTAGTTAGTTAACAAGGGGTAATACGGTACTTTTTCCATTAAAAAGTTAACAAGAAAAGTTGTACAATTATTGAAAGTTTTTTGTTACAACAAAAAAAAAAGTAATTGCTGAAAGTTTTTCGTTACGGAGGGAATACTTTAAATTAAAAGGTTCTTTAATGGGAAAAATATCTAAATAATCTATAAAATGCATCATACAACATTATTTTTCGCAAAATTTTTAAAATCTTACGATTTTACGATTCAATTCTAACGTGCCTTTTCGATTTAAGTTAGAATCTCGATTTTATCAACCTTGTGTGTTACGTTAAATAAGCTTAATAAAAAAAATTTACTTGTATTATAATAATAAATGTTATGAACTTTTTGTACTCTACTTATTGAAAATATATACAATAAACGAATATGTTTAGAAAAAAATCTTTTGAGGAAATCAATTAAAAAATTTTATTTTCCAAATTTGAAGATATGGTTATTGAACTATTAATTTTCATTTGTTAAATATTTATAATATATGTGTGTTGTTCTACATTTATTACTAATAACGTATGTTTGAATATGAGAGATATATAATAAATGTATGGAGTTAATCACCAACCATATAAATGTAATATTAATGCTACTATATTTCTCGAACAATCCAACACATCACCCCTTGAAAACAGAAAACTCCTAAAAATATATGACATGGGTTATCATGTCCTTTTATATTTTATTTCTTAAAATAGTTCGTCATATAAGCAAAACAAATTCTAACCACAAAGAGATTCTCTAAATTGGATGGACACCATGGAAGGGCTAAATTTTACTTGTTTCATCCAGTTTTCTTTCATTCTTCCAACAATCAATTCCCCAAAAAAACAAATTAACCAACATCAAAAATAGAAGATTTTAAATAGGAAAAATATACACATTACATTTCTTAGCCCCTTGAAACAGGATTATAATTTCAACATACAAAGAGGGTGTTGTAGGTTTGGCTCAAGGTTTTGTCGACGACGGAGGCTCGAAACACGAGGGTAACACCACCATCATATATAAMCAAGGGGAAAGAATTAGAGATATTAYTATCAAAAGTGTCTAGTTATTTGGAACGAAGGAGTTTTGATTTTGTATGATCAAAATATAAGAAAAACATGGCACAAAATACAAGTGCATCAACATCATTGGAGGCAAGTCCCATAGTATGCTATGCACCTACAATGATAACAACTAATGGTGTGTGGCAAGGAGATAATCCCTTAGATTACTCATTACCACTCTTTATTTTGCAATTGACGTTGGTGGTGGTTACTACTCGTGTTCTTGTTTACGTCCTAAAACCACTTCGTCAACCTCGTGTCATAGCTGAAATACTTGTAAGTATATCGTCGCTTCCTATTTAAAATCTTCAAATTTGGTAAGTYTATGCATGAATTTTTATATATAGCTTTCCACAACCCGCCTATTTGATTAATTCTTTTATTATTCGTAGTATTTTTATTGTTTAATTGATAAGACAAATTATTTGAGTAATCTAAACTTATTGTACCATGAATTATTTTCATCAATTCTAACATAATATGAAACTATGGTTAAATGTTAGATGTGTAATAATATTGATAAAAAAACATAAATTAATGATTTATGATTAATTTATATTATGTGACAATCGTCAATGTGGTAGTATACAATTGATGAAGGGGGAAGGGGGAGAGTTTGAGGAAGGGAAGAATTGTTTTTTTTGTCATCAACAATCATGATGATTTTGTAGATAATAACTAGTAACATACTAACGTGAGAATGATTGATGCAATATAAAGGCATTAATTCTTTCATTTTCACCTTTCACATAAAACAAAGTACTAGTGCAACAAGAAAAAAAATAACTGCATACTACAAGAATTTGTGTTATTCTCGTTTAGAGCGGTAGGTAATAACACAAATTTGGTAATAACATGTTTAGTGCATTAGCAAGTTGTTATAGAAGTAATCTAATTGTTTTAATAAGAAGATTTTATCATAAAAAAATGCACAATGATCACATATATTCCATGTTAAGGTTTTATAATGATGTCATATATGATATTATACTTTAAGGTAGCACGTATTTTTTATTTTTGAGTAGTTTAAAAATGCATGCTATAAGAAGAATATTAAATCTTAATGTATGCTGATATAAGTTGTTTTGGTAYGTGAATTGATCAACTAGGGTGGTGTGATACTTGGACCATCAGTTTTGGGAAGATCCCAACGTTTTGCCAATGTAATATTCCCTTTGCGAAGTGTAATGGTTCTAGAAACCATGGCAAATATTGGGTTGTTGTACTTCTTGTTTCTCGTAGGAGTTGAGATGGATATAGCAGTGATTAAGCGCACTGGGAGGAAGGCAATTAGCATTGCGATTGGGGGGATGATCTTACCCTTTGTAATAGGGTGCACCTTCTCCCTTGTAATGCATAAAAAAGAAGATGACACATATCATGGTACCTTTGTACTCTTTTTAGGAGTAGCTCTTGCGGTAACTGCCTTTCCAGTGTTAGCTCGAGTTCTAGCAGAGCTCAAGCTTATCAACACTGAGATGGGTCGTATTGCCATGTCTTCAGCCCTAATTAATGACATTTGTGCTTGGATTCTCTTAGCCTTTGCTATTGCGTTATCCGAGAATAGCACCACTAMTCTCACTTCAATTTGGGTGATTTTATCTAGCGCAGCTTTTGTGATTATATGTATATTCCTAGTTCGACCTGCTATTATGTGGATGATACGACGTACACCTGAAGGTGAGCCATTTAGCGACTTCTACATATGTCTTATCCTCACAGGTGTTATGATTTCGGGTTTCATTACTGATGCAATCGGAACACATTCTGTWTTTGGGGCCTTTGTCTTTGGCCTCATCATACCAAATGGATCCTTAGGGCTAACTCTAATAGAAAAACTTGAAGATTTTGTGTCGGGCCTTCTACTTCCTTTGTTCTTTGCTATCAGTGGTCTTAAGACTGATGTTGGTCAAGTTGGTGGCTTCACAGTTTGGGCCAATCTTATAGCTGTCATTGTATTGGCTTGTTCTGGCAAGGTTGTTGGCACTGCTCTTGTCTCTTACTTCTACAACATGCCGATTCGTGAAGGAATCACCCTCGGCTTACTCATGAACACTAAAGGTCTTGTTGAAATGATTGTCCTTAATGTRGGAAAGGACCAAAAGGTTAGAATTCTTTTTATGGTTCAAKTAATTGTATTTCCGTAAAAAATTTTGTAATGTGTGTTGTTGTTGTTGTGTTGTTACCACTATTTYTACTACAAAAATCTCATAACAAATCATTTTCTTGGTTGTAGGTTTTGGATGACGCATCATTTTCAATCATGGTAATCTCAGCATTGATAATGACTGGTGTGATTGCTCCTCTAGTCACTACAATATATCGTCCGGCAAGAAGATCTGTGGCATACAAAAGAAGAACCATACAAAAGTCAAAACCAGACTCAGAATTGAGAGTTTTGACTTGTATACATACCCCACGAAATGTGCCGACCATAATAAATCTTCTTGAAGCAAGCCACCCAACAAGAAGATCCCCAATATGTGTATATGTGCTACATTTAGTTGAACTAACAGGGCGAGCATCAGCAATGCTCATAGTTCATAACACTAGAAAATCAGGTCGACCTGCCCTTAATAGAACTCAGGCTCAGTCGGATCATATCATCAATGCTTTTGAAAATTATGAGCAACATGCTCAAGTTGGTTCTGTCTCAGTTCAACCCTTGACAGCCATTTCCCCGTACTCATCAATGCATGAAGATATATGCAACTTAGCAGAGGAAAAAAGGGTGACACTTATCATTATCCCCTTCCATAAGCAACAGACAGTGGATGGGGGCATGGAATCAACAAACCCAGCCTTTCGAATGATAAACCAAAATTTATTAGCCAATGCCCCTTGCTCAGTAGGGATCCTTGTTGATAGAGGGTTAAGTGGGTCAACTCGTTTGGCTGCAAACCAAGTGTCTCACAACGTAGCTGTGCTCTTCTTTGGTGGGCCTGATGATAGAGAGGCACTTGCATATGCGTTAAGGATGTCAGAACATCCAACCATCACACTAACAGTTATGCGATTTATACCAGGAGATGATGCTTCTAGGACATCACCAGTTGAGCCTAGTCGTGAGCCTGGGGACCCAAGAGTCTTGACTGTGATAACTGATGCAGAACAAGAAAAGCAATTTGATGAGGAATATATCACTGATTTCAAAACAAAGACCGCTGCCAGCAACTCTATCACTTTTACAGAAAGGATAGTAAACAACGGAGAGGAAACGGTGGCTTCCATAAGATCKATAGAAAGTGTTCACGATCTATACATAGTAGGAAGGGGCCAAGGAATGATATCACCACTAACAGCT
Source organism: Bassia scoparia (assembly GCA_008642245.1). Taxonomy (NCBI): domain Eukaryota; kingdom Viridiplantae; phylum Streptophyta; class Magnoliopsida; order Caryophyllales; family Amaranthaceae; genus Bassia; species Bassia scoparia. The sequence continues at coordinate 10,426 of SNQN01001615.1, read as the reverse complement.
GGTCTAACAGATTGGAGTGAATGCCCTGAGCTTGGAGCAATAGGTGACATGTTGGCATCATCTGATTTTGCAGCAACAAGTTCCGTGTTAGTTGTACAACAATATGTTGGTTTAGGGCCACAAAATGAGTCTCTTGCAACTCCTGATAGCCCGATCGCTCCAGTTGATATTGATGAGCACCTAAATGCAGGAGTGAATCAAATGAATAGTCGACAACAACAACAGCAACAACAAGAGCATCATCAACAACAACCAACTGGTCAAAATACCTTCAACCTCTAATGTTCAAACATCACCTAACGTAAACATTCAAAGCTAAGACATGGTTTTACTGTCTAATGCAAAACATTGAGAAGAGTTTTTGCAACAATTTTCCAAGAAAAATAGTAATGAGAACCTCCCAAACAAAGTGTTTCACAATAAGCTCATTACCATTACATATTCTTTATAAAATCATTCTTGTAAATTTGTAAGACTGTAAGTTTAGGTTTAGTGGGAAGTTSAAAAACTAAAAGGAACGTTTCAACYTGCATTCKAACAAAAAGTTCGGACTTAAATCAATTTAGTTCTCAAATGGACAATTATTGGGCTCTTGGAGTAAAATTGTTAAATAGCTAATTGATTCTAATGTCTCATATGAATGGAAGACATTCTCAGTCTTTAAAAKTTTACACTTGTATTGGTAAAGTGGCTAGTATACATAATGTATCTAACATGGATAAAGAAATTTTTGTTGCGTATTTTCTCTGAACACTACAAAATTGAGATAATCGTATTTATGTTTAGGGATTGTTTTCTTGCATTGCATCATCTTTTTTTAATGTTTAATTAACAACTTTTTTTGTAAAAGAATTGATGAAAAATTTGTAATTTGTAACTTCAAAACCTGTTAATCTTGGATACATTGTTACAACTTGCAATTTCAGCAATCTTCTGAAAAGAAGTCCATGAACATATTGTATATGCCTGCATTTGTCCCCTCCTTATAAAAGCGTATGATATTACCCTACGACGATGTCATAGGTCGAATTCTTGGAACAATCACATAATAAATGTCTTTAAAATGTAAAACAAGTGCTTTCAAAGCTTAAAWACATGTCAAAACACGACTTTGAGTGTCATACCTTGGGAAAAATTATGTCGAAAATTAACATTTTAACTTTAAATAATTTTCTTATTTTCTAGGCTTTATTTCGAATAACAATSTTTCTTCATAAAGAATAAATAGATTTTCAAATAAATAAAAATAAAATCTCATTAAACATAAATAAAAACTCAAAAAATAACAAAATATACAATCAAGGCTAGGTACTTTATAGTGAATCTGTGATAAAATATTTCAGAGATTATACTTTAAGAAAATACACAAGACGAGTGTGACGACACACAAAAACGAGCAAAAATGAGCGTTGGCACACTAACAAACCGTGGCCACATATGATGCCTAACATGTGCACCTACGCAGGCCATTGGTGGTCACGGAGGTCACATAGTGTGGTGCCGCTCTGTTTTCTTTCTTTATAAATACACTTGACGTACCCAATTTTCAAAGTCGATTTTCCAACATTCTAATGAGTTTTCAAGCATTCATTAGTCGTTACACTATTTTCTCTCAAATTAAACACATTCTTTCTCTCAATAACATATTCAAACGCATGAAACATAATCAAAACATCCTTCAAATTCAATCAAACTCAATTTGTTCTAACGTTCTACTTGTCAGCAGTACTGAAAGTGATTGTAAAGGGCTTTGTAATCGACCACACRCGCGAGGTTAGATTTATGATGCCCAAACTCTCATCAAACTCTTTTCCTTTAACACAAATTATTATTATTATTTTATATTTATTGATTTTTATTATTATTATTATATATTATTATTTATTATTATTATTATTTTATTATTATTATTATTATTATTATTATATTTATTATTATTATTATTTTATTACTTATTATTATTGGTTATTTTTATTCCTTGTATACATTGAATTTTTTTAACAAAGAGGAGTTCATTTATTTATATGATAGCTAAGCATAAACCTTGTCCTAAAGGACATATAGTGTTACATACACATGTCGAGGACTACTAAACTTTAAAAACTGAATGGTAATCAAGCACCATTTTCTAGTGATGAAACTGCGATGAACCCAAAAGCATGCTTCAGCGGATGCTTATCATATATAATACGTTGTTTGCATAGGATAGGTAGAGAGAAAGCCTAATTAGTGTCAGTAGGACCAACAATAGTAGCACGCATAGCAGCAACATCACAAAGTTATTATATCCTTACATTGACTTGCCCAAAACTTTTGCTCCTTGTTTCTCTATTTGTTTTGTATCCCAACTACCAACAATGGAGTAGAAGATGGGGAGTTCTTTCTGAAATTCTTACCAAAGTGATGTCTTTCTTGTACAAACACTAGGTGCGTAAATTCCTAATAAAAGAACCTCAGGTTGATTTGCTTCAAACTGAAACAATGAATGAAAAAGTGAGTTTTCCAGCAGTATAGTCATTTAAACTACGCCATGCTTCCAAATAACTTAATTCCGCTCGTTTTCCACAGCATCAATTGGACTTATGGTAGTTAAAATGAAGGTAATTTTTTACAACCTTAGTACGGTTCATTAGATTTCGTTTCTAGAATTATCATAACTATTAGGATAATAGGTCTCAATTGCTTTGAAATCATGAGAAACAAAGTCAATGGAACAAGCACTCTCACATTCCAAAGAGCACAACTCATTTTAAGATTTATTTTCACTCTTTTCGTGGTTATTTCCATAACTCTCGAGATTTGGATACTTCTACAATGTATCGGCATGTATTCTTTCCAAGAAAGGATCTTTCCCATGTATCTCACACTCCATTGTGGCTGGGATCATTAATGCATAAATTCTGTGCGGTTTCATGATGAGTTGGTGGTAGCTCATTTCGACTTGCAAACCCACATCCACCGTCTTGAAACACTCACCATGTCATATGGTTTTAGGCAACCTACCTCTTAGACTTTGACCCACGACATGAAGACTAAGTGGTCCAAGGTCTTTTGGTACAAGTGGATAATGTGATTGCAACCAACGGAGGCTGTAAGGTTATTTTGATACGTCATGGATGATTGGTGTGGCTGATAAGGTTCTTGGACCAAATACTCTTGTGGTGACTCACAATAGATTTGCGTGGTCTACGTCCACTACTTGTGATGGGAAGATGTGATGAAGGATTGGTGATGGTGATATATGCATCTTCTGTTTTTGCTTTTTGTTCACTTAGCTTTTTGATGAGGTGGGGACATTAGGGTTGCAGTTTGGGAGGAATGTGATTGTGGGTTTATGAGATGGGGTGGGGCTATTTATGGGGTCTAGCGACTTTTCATGGAATGGGAAAGGTGAGTTAGGTGGGGYTATCTGAAGTGGTGGTGATGAAGGTGGTTCCTTCATAAGTGGTGTGACTCATGGTGTTATTTGGTTGTTCATGGGCGTTTGGTGTTTGATTTGGTTCTGACATAACCGGGGAAGTGGGTGGTGTGGTGATTRGGGTGTTGATAGTTTTGGAGATGTCATCCTTGTTGGAGAGGAGAACTTGACTATTATTTGGGTAATTTCTCTTTTTCCACCAACGTAGGTTCAGTGTGTGCATTGATGACACTTCCACTTTCTGTAAATTCTTGGACATTCTTTTCTTGTAAGTGGTCATCTTTGGTTATGTTTTTGTTTTTTCTTTTGTATCTATTAACTCTTGGTTTCCATTTGTTGGTTCATTGTGAAGATGATCTTGGTTTTGGCTTTTATCAGTGGGAGGGGAAAGGTCACTAACATACTCAACTTTCATATCTTCCTCATTAATACTTGTCAAGTGTTGGCCAGTGATCCTTTTTATTTAAGTCTTGATTTTCAACATTAAATGATATATCTTCCTTCTTAGAAATCTTTGTATCGGCTACAATATTATCATCARAAGGGTTGATTTGGTCTTCATTGGTGCCTCATTCTCCAAAAAAAATTCTTGCCTTAGAATAKCTTTTCTTGGATAATATATTAAATGATTTTTGGGAGCTCGAGGTATCTTAAATACTTAACTCTTTTTTCTTTGGTTCAACTAACTTTCTTTTGTTGTTTCAAATTCTWTCTRCTAGATATGTTGTGACTCGAYTGTCTTCTATTATTTACATCTAACTTTTTTGCCCATTCGTTGCACCGGCGATGTGTACGTTTTTTGTTTGTTCAATAGCAAATATAGTCATCCTTCTACAAGGCCTGGAATTCTCAAATGTTATTGTATTAAGTATGGTATGTAGACCATTTTCCTCTATTTTAATTTGTGTCATTACAATTATATATTGTATATCTTGTAAGTGTAATGAATCTTATCATGAAGTAATATATTGCTCAAATAGTGTAAACTTACGAATGTAAAATAAGCTCATCTACAATTCAGAAAGCACTTATTTAAATAGTACTCATGTGGTCATCGGTTTAATAATTGGTAAAATTAAAGTACATGTGTTAATATACGAAGTAGGAATAAATAATTAAAACATGAAGTCTTTTTAAACAATTGATTGTAGTGTTAATTGTTAAGTTCTAGGAAGACTAAAATTTACTTTATGTCCTAATAAATTTGTTTATATCCAATAACAATACTCGTATATAAATTGTCTTGTTAAAATTGTACTCCCTAATTGTACATTACTCGTTTGGTAGAATTTCTATTCACACAAAGTCAAATCGTGTGATAAATTTGTTTTTCTACTACTCCCTCTGTTCCTTGAAAATGTAGTCATTTGTATTTATTTCACTATTCATAAGTGAAAAGAATTTTGAAAATAACTATCAATGTATAAAAATAAATATAACCGTCTGGGATCATGTTTGATTTGTATTAAAGAGTAGATTATTAATATTCGATTATTATAATTTTACATATATAAATTAACTTTTTAAATGTGTTTTTAGTTCGCTAAATAGCAAAATAAATTACTATATATATATACTAAATGATACAAAACATACATTGGAAAGCGTGTGAATAGTAAATAGCTACATCTTYGTGGAATGAAGGGAATACATATTTAAACACTAGTAATTTATTTTGCTATTTAGTGAACTAAAAACACATTTAAAAAGTTAATTTATTTGAAAGAGCTTAGCCAAAATTTTAATTGCATCAATGACGTTGTCAGAAGGGAAGAACAATTTTTTAAAAACTTCAAAGTATGGTATAAATTACATCAAAGACATCCTCAAAGAGAAAACCTAGCGAAACTTCATTATATGAAAAWAAAARTAACATGAAAAAATAAAACATGAAAAAAATGCGAGACAAAAAAAATGCTTGTTAGGTTTCAATGAAAAATATGAGACACTGTGTTCACTTGTAATTTTCATGCATGCATAACTTTACTTAATAAAAATATCRTATCTTTCATTGATAAATTTTGCATCTACCTTAACACTCTTGGCTTGTTATTGATTGGTATAGATTATTGTTACAAACATAAAACAATAATCTTCTTTCAATCTAAATTAACCTCAATGAGAAAATTACAAGGTGTAAGGTGATTATAAAGAAGATAGGAATATCATATACCACAATGGTGGAAAAATAGAAAAACGATGCACAATATAAATATGCTATACAATATTGCAATATTCAAGAGGGCAACTATAAAACAGAAACTCAAATTAGTTGAAACTAACAGCACAATAAATTTATAAGACTAAACTTAAAAAATCAACAACCAACAAATGTCATAAGATGCAATAWTACCACGTTGGWTTAGAAAATTGTAGKAGGGAGCATGAAAGAAATACGAAGTACTTATTGTTTTAAAAAGGAGAASAGGCARAAGAACATGCAATTGATCCTCAAACCTAAATAAAACGTTGTTTTATTAGAAGAATCGAAGCAAGAAGTTGAAGGGATAATAAATAGGGATGGAAGCTGAAGGGTTATTGAACAGAGAAAGACAAAAGTTGAAGAGTTGATTAATAAAAAAAGGCCAAAAGGTTCAAACATTACTGTGGTAAGTGAAGAGATCATGGATTTACGTTTCATTATATATTTAAGAAAAGATAAAAAATGAAAATTGAATGAAAAATKAGAGTGTAGAGGAAAGGAGTAGATGTGGACACGYGGCTAAGCTTAAATGAGAGGATTACATGTGGATTTTAGGGGGTTTGTTTTTATATAGATAGTATAGATAGTTCATAGTCTTCAGAAGTGGACTGATCATCTTCATAGTTAAGCCTTTGACCATCCTTTCTGACCTCCTCCACATCATTTCTCATTGTTGTAGTTGGTGAGATTGGACTCTTAGAATTTGAGCTTATTTCTTTCATAACTAATGGGCCTTGTTTGTTCGGTCTGGTGGGTGTGATAACATCTTCACTTACCTTCCCATTTCCTTTTATAGTTGCCCATATTTGACATTTCTCCTTTAGGTGCCCATTTTTATCATAGTAGAAGCATCAGACATTGATATTTTTGTACACTATTTCTTGTCATGCCCGACTTACCCAGAGACGTGTGATTAATGGCTTGTTGAGATCAAGATCTACACATATTCTTGCATAACAAGCTCTAGTGATACGATATGAAAGAGATATTAAATAATTTCCAGAGTCCAACCACCCTAAGGTGATGGGTAAATATCTGTTCATTAGATAGTAACTATGAGGTTACAAAAAACCAAAGATATTATATTGAATTTATTGTTGCATTTTCATGGTTTTTATTTATTGCTTTCACATATCAATTGTCTTTATTATTTCATTCTAATCAAGAACTAAAGGGCAATCACATTAACGTCAAATGATTTTTGGACAACCTGATTTAATTACCTTCAATCAATCTATTTTCAAGTGATCATAAAAAATATTAATTAAACTTTATGTGCATTATTTCAAACAAGCCTAGAATTAATTATATGTTTCCTAAGGTTTCATATGGAAATATATATGTTGTTCAATATTGTGATGATACTTTTGCAATGAGATCAAGTAAAGGCTGCTAGATGCGGGGGAGAGTTGAATTGAGTTATATTTTGCTCTTACCCTTATCCCTGAATCCATGCTCTAGTGCACAACTTAACAAAAGCGGAGTCATTCGCCTTGTAGCTAGACATAATATAATATAAGAGTTCTCCGAGCTCCCTAAAAGAGCACGACGGTAACTTCTTTTCTTGATTCGAGTTCAAATCCACTAAGCCAAGCATACTCACACTATACTCAATATTAGTATTCAATATATTGTCCTTCACAATCGTAGGCCTCGATGGTCTCCCTTTACAACCCAATCCTAAAGCCTACACATATCAAGCAAGGTCATGATCATATTCTATAATAACTTGTGAGTTAATGATCTACTTCATGTATAATGATAAAACATAAGTCATGATATTTAATGCTAACTTGTGAGTTAGCCATTACACATAATAACTAGAGGAAGCATTGTACTTTGTCTGTATTCAAAAACTACAACAAACTACTGTAGTATATTTGGTGAGATATAAAATTTTAGATTTTTTTTAGGAAATCGGATGAGTATTAAAGCTCTAATGTCATATTCTGCAATCTTGTCAAAAGCTTATATAACAAAACAAATCTGTCCCAAGTATTTAACTTATGGCTCTTCACTTTGGTAAGCTAAGATAATTCCAGGAGAAAATGGAAAGGGTGATAGTTAAGATATTCTATGTGTAAGCTTTTTCAAGGCGAGTTAAGTTGTTCAAAAAATTGTTATATACTGGCACTTTTCCACGTTATGCGTGCATATCATATTAATTTTTTTCCCTTAATATATGCCTTAATTCATTATTCGTTAACATTACAAAAGAAAAAATTGGTTGGTTAAAACAAACATTAATACTTATTTTATTTAATTCTTTTGTGTTTAAATAAATCGATGTTTTATTGTACTTTTATTTTTGTTATTTATTCATCATTATGCAAATTTATTTTTTAGAAAGAGAAATATAATGAAAAAGAATACTTACTCTCAAATAAAGTACCCTAGAAGAGTTTGATCTATAATATAGATTACCAAATGATAATCAATATTGAGCTAGTTAGGTGATAAAATATTAATTATCACTAAAACTAATAATAGAAGGGGCAGTAATGGTATCTCCTACAAATTTGCATCTATTTTTTAGCCTGTGCATTGCATGCATTAATTGTTTTATCGAATTTTTATATAATTTGTCAAATTACAATATTTAATTTAAATGAACTAACTCTTGAATTTATTTTATAACGGTGAGAAATATAGAAGTTATACAATATTTATCTATACAAACTAGCTATTAATCTATACAAGTATCTAAAAGCAGTCCCCTAAACACACACCTGTCACGTTCTCACAACACTATCTTATTTTCACCTTTTTTTTCTCAAGCCTTCACGTGTCTTTTTCACGAACTTTCAAATTTTCCTATTTCAACAACTCTTCTATTCTTCTAACTAGATTGTGCCCCGAGCAAATGCTCGGGTGTTACTAAATAGAAATAACTATTATTTTTGTTTTGCAAATGATTTTTCTAAAGTTATATATTCATGCAATGAAATAAAGATTTTTATAAATTAACTTTATTTTTGGTATTAATTTGGCAGTAATTTATGATAGTGGTTGCTATAATTTGAATTTTGATTATATAATATTTTAAATTTAACAATTCAATAGTGAGATATATAACTTTTTTTTATGTTAATAGTAATCTTTTTGAGCTATTTTTGTTGTCAAATTAGTGTAGTGTACGTGTATGTGTTGGTTTTATTATTCTTTTTATTTTTTTAATTTTATTTAGAAAGTTACCAACTTTATTAGAACGGAGATTACATAAAGTGTTTTAATTTGAAATGTAATTTTGGAGGGAGCTCACAAAATGCTCCATTCAAAATTTCAAGGCCTTTCACAACAAAAACAAATTTTCTATAATTTAATAGGATATCATGATTTCTTAGTTCTATTATTTACACCAGTTTCATACTTCGGATTTGCTTCTATATCTTCTTCCTCATTCAATTTTAATTACTCTATCACATATTCATCTTCTTCATCATTTAGTAGCATTCTCTCACAGCAATCAATCAATGGTGTCCTTTCATTTTCTTTACAAAATTACAAATTTATCGTTTCACAAAAAATAATCAATTGGGATATATTTATATGCCTGAATTGCCAAAATCACATACAAAGATATGGGTATTGTGAACTTACAAAGAAAACAATGGAGTATTAGGCTGAAAAAATAATGATTGGGGATGACAGCTGGCACGTACGTGTCTTTCGTCAACGTCCTGAGGATGGACGCTAGTCTCCTCCGGCTAACCTGCAAAATAAGCAAACGTGACTAACTCGAAGATCTCCGGGAAAAGCCTCTCCGATGCTTAAGTCAGCAAGGAGACCTAACTGAAGGTCGAGTAAGCTAAATATAGGCACTAGACTGTACTCGGTGGTTTCAGAATTATGTCTTTCACTTTGTATTTTAATTTTGAATATGAAGTGATTTATTGTTATTTATGTTTATATATACGTTAAGTGATGATTTCTTATATAACATGTTTTTTCTTCAATTTAGATATCTTTAAAATGAGAATCTTTGATATTTTGACATCATTCATAATATTTTGTGGTGGCTTTGAAGTTATGAACTTCAATACGATTACTATACATATCCTTAATTTTAGATTTAAGTTTAATTGGACTTTGTGCATTTACCAAATTGAATAATGGACTCAAACGTTGTTAATGCTATTTACCAAACTTTGTTAATTGTTAGTATATTCGTTGATAGTAGTTGCAATTTTTTTTGTTGAAATGCGGATTTTGAAGAAAACATATTTGCTGTAATTATAAGCTTAATTGATTAGATTCATGTTCATATTCAGAATTTTTACTTGGTACGGGTAGCCTGAAAGCAATTATGAATATTAGTGAACAAAATTTTTCAGTTTAAAAGGACAAAGAATTATACTCCAGTATTTTATATATATTACTTTTTCATATACTAAACATATAGACGCATAATTACCACTACATCGACAAGCAGAATAACAGGTTTAAGGAATGGTTTGCTAAGCAACTGAACATATGAATTAGTGTTGAGTTGCTGCATATGGATGAATAATGCATCATATCTTGGATTCCTCAGCGAAACATCCACATATTCTCCCACAAGGGGTAACACAACAACAATGTATGGAGCAACTTTTGACTATAATGAATCCTATAACCATCAATTAATCATATACACATATTTATCAATAAAATCCTTGTATAAAGTATAAGTTTCATATCAAGTATACAACGCAGCACATTGGAATATTATATATATATATATATATATATATATATATATATATATATATATATATATATATATATATATATATATATATATATATATAGGGATGTGCTAGAAT
>SNQN01001614.1:68494-86529 GCA_008642245.1 Bassia scoparia | reverse complement strand
TATATTGCACAACCACATACAACCTAAGCTCTTCCAAGAATAGCAACCCTACTAGGTAGGCCTACCTACACAAGGAAGCAAAAAAACAACTGGTAACAGGCTACCAGCTTAAATACAACTGATCCAGGCATGTATTTTTGCTAAACGTTTATTTTCAAAGAAGAACACTTCTAAGCTTTACTGCTGCTTTAATCAAATGACATGTATGATCAATGTAGGAACTTCCCATGCCAGTAGGCCGCATTCCTTGCAATCCATAAGAAGTACACAGAAGCACAAGCTGTCATTGCACATACAATCCTCTGAGCTTTGTGTAACTGCTTTGCCCTCCGAAGCTTATAGCTGAGACGGAGCAGAAGTGGGCACCTAAATCAAAGTGCATCCAGGCACTCAAATCAGTCCATACCTGTTGACTGTAGGAACAGGTAAAGAATAAGTGATCATGGGTTTCCCCCGCTAAACCACAAACATAACATATCATCACAAGTAACACCATACTGTTGAGCCTTGTTTGACTTGGAGCCTCATAGCATAGCCAACCAGAGGATAAACCTATGCTTTGGTAGAAAAACGGCACCAAACAAAAGAGGGCCAAGTGGGATAGGATCCTGAACATGTATCATGGCTTTGTAAGTAGTAGCAATACTAAATCTGCCCCAACTGAAGGCCACCAACCTTGAGTTAACCAAGGTAGCATTTTCTCCTTAGCCTTACAAAGAGCTCTCAGATCCAACTAGCGGTGTTTCTTGGCCTGTACTCCCACCAGTTGCTGCCTTGAATATAAACACCATGGACCCATTTAACCCATAAGTTGTCCTTATGTTTCTCCAATCTGCCAAATACCTTAGCAATAGCCAGAGTGTTCCATAACATAGATGTTCCTCACACCCTAGAACACCATGCTTCTTAGATTTGCAGACATTTTCCAATTAACTGACCCAGGTTTAGAGGTGTCAGCTACAGCATGCCATAAAAGTTCCTACAAACAGAATTAATTTGATGCAATAAACCTGCAGGAAGCACAAAGATTTGCATCCAATAAGTGACTTTTTATTATTTGGCAAGTTAAATAATGACAATTTTTTTCGGACTTAAATGACCTTACGTATGTGATTTTGTGATTCGCCATACTTGTTGAAAGTTTGGTTTACATACTTTTGCTATATAATCTGAGATTCTTCCTGTACAATGAACTTTGGTTTCGGCACTTTTGTGAAGGTAAAAAATGCGAACGTATTGTTATACTTACTTCGCATATAAAGTATTTTTATTTTGGAAAACGCACTTACGTACATGTTATTTTTAAATTATTATTGCAATTATGACCTTAGTACACACAACAAGGTGAATATTACGTGAATTTCAATTAATGCATTATCATGTTAACTAAGTAAAACAACCTTAAACATTAGACCAACAAAAGAAAGTTTCAGTTGTGATGATATTTACGAATGTAATCGTACAAAATGTAGTATGACAACATACCTCGACACAGACGAACACAAAATATTTAACTCTCCAAAGCAATGCATTGTTCATCGGACAGGAGAAGTTACAATACAGTCATAATTAACATACACATCAAACACAAGGAATGTAAAAATTACAACTAACAACTTCCTTACACTACCGAATACATGACACACGATTATCTTATTTAACGATGCGACTTAATACATGTGAACCATGGAATACGTCAATTTGGCAAAAAGTCACGACTTCCTTACTAAAATGACGCTTTAGGACATTGTGTGTTAGTCGAGTTCTGGGTAGTCTTCAAGATGTGACTTAACGTGCATGAGAAACTCGTAGTAGGCTGGATCCGCAGTCGGAGGGGGATGCGATTCAATAGTCTGCTCTTTTGAACAATGACCCTCGCAATGTTGCGTTTTGCGGCCCACCTTTGACGTGTGTTTTGTACGTTTACGTGCGACGGTATTCCTCCGCATTTTGGTCTTCTTCACTCAACATCCAACGGAACAGTCTCATCCTCAACTGAACAACAATTTCCTTTCTGGTGTTACATTCGATCGATTTCTCGGAAGCCTGGCTCTTTTTTCTTTGTTTCAGTATTCGACTAAGTATAATTTTCACGAATTGGTGTAATGAAATATGCAATGTGAGGATTGGTATTTAACAGCCTTCAAGTTTTAAATACAATGCATATGGTCGAGAATACATTTAAGGCAACATTAAATGGTGTTGTTGACCCAAATACGTATAATTACTATGGATCTGTACATTGTGGAATTCGCATAACATCGTTAACATATAAATTTGGTTAAGTGTTTTTTTTTTTTTCGGTAAATTTTGCTGTTATTACTAATCTGGTAATTAAATCAGTATGAAATTGCTTTAGTGTATGAGTTACTAAAGTTTATCTACTTGCATTTCAAAAAATGTCACTTACATGTTACGATCCTCCTGCTTATTATAACCCCGACATGCAATCGATATTAGCTTCCCAATACAAAAGTTACGTGGGAATCTTACAGGCCTACTTTAAGATCTACATGTACTCTTACAAATTTATTTATTATCATGCTCCCACTTACTTTATAGTACAAACAACACATCTTGAACTACCCTTGTGTTGGTTGAGGGTAGCAATATTAATGTTACTATAGGATGGTTACGTTTTCTATTAGTATGACACATGTATTGTATCCATTACATTTAAACACATGGTTTTAGTCAAATTAACTTTAAAAAAATGAATGCCTAACACTGTGAACACATCATCGCGTGCAACGTATCACAATTAGTAAACAACTTTCTTAATTTCATTTTGGTTTCAGTTCAATTTAGTATATTTACTATGTTAATGCAATTGACTCAATGTCACTAGTACAATCGTAACATTTGACCACTACGATGTTGTTTAAAAAGTAATTTACTACTTAATCTCAATAAAAAAAAGTATTTATTAGCATAATTGTGAACCTTTGAATGTGTACGAGGGGATATTATTGCTTAGATAGATCTTGAAATAGTTTAATCAACCTTTACGACGTGATAATATTCAATATTTATACTCATATAAAAAAGATGAGTGATACTATGATTCTGAGGTGTATTTATTTCTTTACCCGATTTTCATTTCAATGATATGAGCCTATTTACTCTGTGTTAATTAAAAAACTTCAATAACTTATTGTACTGTCTACAAAGTTGAGCTAGGTTGATCTTGCTTATTAGCCCTAAACTTGATTTAACTTAACCTATTTCTAAACTTTAATTTAATTATTGGATCATTTGCATTTATCAATCTCATGATACAAGAGACGATAAATGAATAAAAGCACAACTTCATATTTTAGAGACACTTCCTCCTTCATGTAAGTCTAATTGATGAAATATTGTAAGTAGATGATGCTTGCCAATTTTATTTTTATTTTTATTTTAAATGGCTCCAATAATTACTAAGTTCATTTCAACAATTTTAGTAACTTCATGTCTATATTAGCAATTGGTTGGTTGTTTCAAAAACGTTAGTAAATATTAAAGGTCTTTTATAACATAATGAGGAGTACATGCATCTTAATCACATATTTACATATGAGGTGTGCAATAAAACACGAGAAACTTTTCGACAAGAGAACAAAGACTAGTAGCATCTACGGTGCATTTGGTTCAACTAATTTAAATATTCGAGTGCTTATTTGTAGTTAACATCTATTCAAATGATAAAAAAAGCATTATCAACGATTCAATTACATGAGACGAACTAAATGCACCTTATCTTCATCGTGTCAATTAAGAAATTTCGTGGAGGTTATATATATATCTTTCTGAACATCCTTTCCGCTGCATACCCAGTAGAGTATCCACGGGAGCATTCGCATTCATAATCATCCACAAACTTCTCCTCCTTAACGCGACTCTCAACAGCAGCAATGTACTTCTCTCCAAAGTCACAGAAATGTATTCGGACCCACAAATTTGTCAAAAAAATTGTGAATGCTCTCGACTCGTTGAGTAGACGCATTCCCGCCAAAAAAAATCATCATAAAGCTTGACACCCACATGTGACGCTCAATAAACAAATTCTTCAACCACTGTTATCTTGAAGCTCATACTCATACATTTACTTCCGCCCCAACGGCGATCAAACTCAGTTTCATTTTGACTTTTGTACAACACATCAAGCAATCATTCTTATGTCTTCGTACCTAATTAACAAACACACAGGAATAACTTAAATAATAACCACATGGTAAGGCTTTTTATATTATCATATTGTTATCGTCAGCATTCCACATAACAATATTATACCAATAATACAATAACTGCACGTTGGTAACTATTTAAGTGAAACACAATCTAAATACCCAACACCAACAGATTATGTGCCAATATATAAAATGTCAGAACATATAATAACTATACTGCCTGTCAGCCATTGTACAAGTACAAACAAATAATTATTTTTGAACACAAAACATTCGATTTAAATAGTTAACTTTAACTTTAAACCACCGTACCTAGATTTTCCACACAACTTGTACGACAATTCTGAGTTATGTGCCAATGCACCATCGGTGTCGTGTATTAGGCATCACGACTTCTAAGGCCTTCCTTATAGTTGCACTTTGATCCGTCAGATATACCCTTAGGAGCTATCTCATCCATTGCTACCAACCATTCTTGAACCCTCGATTTCTCTGCATCTTCTCGATGATTAAGGCGCAACCGCGCAACAAAACAAAATCGATTGACCATGGTGATTCTCACCCCGACAAAGTTTGCAAAGGGAGCTTGTATGCATTCGTCAAGTCGTTTATCAAACATACTACATCACAAAACTCCTTATACGCCTCAGACTACGAGCATCAACCATAACATGTCTTGCATGACACCCGTCAAATCCAACCGGTGCTGTAAAAACTCTCGATTGTCACTTTACATCTTATTAAAGTACGCCACCTTGCATTACAATCACCCCCTCCATCCTCTTCTTTCTATTTTCATTCACTATGGGCCTAATATCCCTCTCTAAGAAAGGAGTATTCTCAGGCCCACCTCTCTCATTTTGCATACAGTTATATATGTTTGACACGGTAAATCCACTTTTGAAATCATTATCCAATCTCTTAGCCGCACTTTTGGTAAATGTTCCATACGATACTCTTTCACTAGGTTCACTTTGCTAGACTAGGTTGATGATTGTTATGTTCTAAGACAACCATCCTCATACCCATTCCTTCCTTTTGTTAATGGATGCATATAAACCATAGCACCACAATTACATTTCTTCGACATCCTTTTCTTGGATTCACAACTCTTTACTAACATCCTCCACCTGATTCGGATTCTTAGCAATCTTATTGGCTTTCTTGATTGCCTTCAATTCAGGAGACCCGTAACACTCACATCGCCACAAAGCAAGCACGCCTTTCTTTATGTGCATTGAAAGAACTCGCCACTCTAGAGATCCCAAAACCCCTTTGACTTTGCAGACCTTTTATACATTGCCTCCACATCACCCATGGTAGGGTAACACCATACCGACCTCCAGAGTCAACAAAGGAGTTACATCATCTACTTCATGCTCGTCCTCTACGTTATCCTGGACACAGGCAGGGCACTCTTTGGTGCCATCAACCTCGGACTTCGCCGAGGGGCAGAGGACATTGCAATCACCTACCCCCTCCACCTAACTGACCAGGGGGTTGCAATGGGGACTACTAGCCTACCCAAGATCACCACATGTTGTTTGACATTGATAAACAACAATTACTTAGATTACTACATACTTAACACATGCATACTCTACCTTCTTACAGCTACAGACTACCGTTCAACAACACCTTTATGTGAAGAACAATCAGTTGAAAGTGCTTCACATTTCGGGCTCACTAATCTCATCATGAATCCAAACAACTATTTTACATAAATCCAATTATGAGTAATACCTCATAAACACAACGACAAACAATCCAAAATTACACATGCATCTGTCAAATTTCGAATTACAACAACTTCAAATTACAATAAACACAAAGGATATGAACTGCTAACCGTTCATTGAAGATTGTTGATACACATCTTTATGTTTAACAAACCATCCTCACACGATCCACATCATAATTTCAGCTTAATCAACATATACAACGAAATATTTAAAAATTGCATCAAATTCATCGACCTCAGCTCCACACAAACTTCACAACTACACAGATTAATTTACCTCCCTACATATCACTTATACAAACACGAACACAAACACAACCTTCAAAACTATCATTTCTAGAAAATTTCAAATTGGTTCTACTGAGGAACATAAATTTACCGTTTGCGGACTCCCTTCTGCACCATCCGCCGTCGATTGTAACTAAGTCCTCCACCATATGCACATCCATTAGGAGGATTCTCATGAAACGACAACTTCAAATGTGCCTGCAATCACCGTGAAGATACTAACTGCTTGACGGAAGTGTTTGTGAATAGAATAACAACGCAAACAGACAAACACATACTGGTACTACAAAAAAGAAACATGGTTAAACGACAACCCAATATGTTATCCGTTTCATACTACAACACCGTTAATGCTACCCCAAACATCACATCACGTGCTTCATTTAAATATTCCCGAAAATTATGAAAAAAATGCCACGATATTATCCTCATTCAATAATATGTGATATGAACTGTAGGACTCTAATAATCCCTACTCAAAATTTCCCATTGAAATTTGCCAAACTAGTTTTAACAAATCAAAGGCAAAAGCCACGAGATATCCGGCAAGACTCAAGTCTCAAGACTCTCAATAGTGGACTCTCTGATTGGAGTGTTAATCAGTTTTTTCACTTGTCAAATAGGTCTCTGGAAGTCTGGAACGTTCGCTGAGCGAACTACAGAATTCACAATTCACAATTCAGTTTCGAAGTCTCTAACTTAGTCAATTGACAAGTTCACAACCAATTACACGTTACACCCACTCTATCAATCTATGCGATAATCATCTGAGTAATTGAAAGTCGTTTAACGCAATAATCCCTTAATTTTGCTGATGGCAAACAATCCCAGCAAACTATTTCAACTTCAAGTTCTGCCAATTACAACACCAACCCAAAAATACCCATTCATTTTTTATAACGAAGAGAATTTAGCTTACCCTTTTCTTGTTGTTCAATCCAAATTTTATCCCATTTTCGATTGTTCAACCCCAGAAAGTGTGCTTCTTGTTTCTGTGTAGGCAAGGGTAGTGGTGATGATGCGATTCTCGCTCCCAACACCCCTATCTTTCTTAAGGTCTTTTCCTGCTTCATGCCTTTCCACGTGTGTTGAGTTTTAAGCTGAAAGTATCTCTTCTCCTTTGTAGGAACTTTCCCATGCCAGTAGGCCGCATTCCTTGCAATCCATAAGAAGTACACAGAAGCACAAGCTGTCATTGCACATACAATCCTCTGAGCTTTGTGTAACTGCTTTGCCCTCCKAAGCTTATAGCTGAGACGGAGCAGAGTGGGACACCTAAAATCAAAGTGCATCCAGGCACTCAAATCAGTCCATACCTGTTGACTGTAGGAACAGGTAAAGAATAAGTGATCATGGGTTTCCCCCGCTAAACCACAAACATAGCATAAATCATCACAAGTAACACCATACTGCTTGAGCCTTTGTTTGACTTGGAGCCTCTATAACATAGCCAACCAGAGGATAAACCTATGCTTTGGAATAGAAAAACGGCACCAAACAAAAGAGGGCCAAGTGGGATAGGAATCCTGAACATGTATCATGGCTTTGTAAGTAGTAGCAATACTAAATCTGCCCCCAACTGAAGGCCACCAACCTTGAGTTAACCAAGGTAGCATTTTCTCCTTAGCCTTACAAAGAGCTCTCCAGATCCAACTAGCRGTGTTCTTAGGCCTGTACTCCCACCAGTTGCTGCCTTGAATATAAACACCATGGACCCATTTAACCCATAAGTTGTCCTTATGTTCTCCAATCTGCCAAATTACCTTAGCAATAGCCAGAGTGTTCCATAACATGATGTTCCTCACACCTAGAACACCATGCTTCTTAGATTTGCAGACATTTTCCCAATTAACTGACCCAGGTTTAGAGGTGTCAGCTACAGCATGCCATAAAAAGTTCCTACAAACAGAATTAATTTGATGCAATAAACCTGCAGGAWGCACAAAGATTTGCATCCAATAAGTGACTTTTTTTTATTATTTGGCAAGTTAAATAATGACAATTTTTTTCGGACTTAAATGACATTACRTATGTGATTTTGTGATTCGCCATACTTGTTGAAAGTTTGGTTTACATACTTTTGCTATATAATCTGAGGATTCTTCCTGTACAATGAACTTTGGTTTCGGCACTTTGTGAAGGTAAAAAAATGTCGAACGTATTGTTATACTTACTCGCATATAAAGTATTTTTATTTTGGAAAACGCACTTACGTACATGTTATTTTTAAATTATTATTGCAACTTATGACCTTAGTACACACAACAAGGTGAATATTACGTGAATTTCAATTAATGGCATTATCATGTTTTAACTAAGTAAAACAACCTTAAACATTAGACCAACAAAAGAAAGTTTCAGTTGTGAATGATATTTACGAATGTAATCGTACAAATGTAGTATGACAACATACCTCGACACAGACGAACCACAAATAATTTAACTCTCCAAAGGCAATGCATTGTTCATCGGACAAGGAGAAGTTACAAATACAGTCATATTTAACATACACATCAAACACAAGGAATGTAACAAAATTACAACTAACAACTTCCTTACACTACCGAATACATGACACACGATTATCTTATTTAACGATGCGACTTAATACATGTGAACCATGGAATACGTCAATTTGGCAAAAAAGTCACGACTTCCTTACTAAAATGACGCTTTAAGGACATTGTGTGTTAGTCGAGTTCTGAGGTAGTCTTCAAGATGTGACTTAACGTGCATGAAAAGTCGTAGTAGGCTGGCATCCGCAGTCGGAGGGGGATGCGATTCAATAGTCTGCTCTTTTGAACATGACCCTTCGCAATGTTGCGTTTTGCGGCCCACCTTGACGTGTGTTTTGTACGTTTACGTGCGACGGTATTCCTCCGCATTTTGGTCTTCTTCCACTCAACATCCAACGGAACAGTCTCATCCTCAACATGAACAACAATTTCCTTTCGGTGTTACATTCGAATCGATTTCTCGGAAGCCTGGCTCTTTTTTCTTTTGTTTCAGTATTCGACTAAGTAAATTTCCACGAATTGGTGTAATGAAATATGCAATGTGAGGATTGGTATTTAACAGCCTTCAAGTTGTTAAATACAATGCATATGGTCGAGAATACATTTAAGGCAACATTAAATGGTGTTGTTGACCCAAATACGTATAATTACTATGGTCTGTACATTGTGGAATTCGCATAACATCGTTAACATATAAATTGGTAAGTGTTTTTTATTTTTTCGGGTAAATTTTGCTGTTATACTAATCTGGTAATTAAATCAGTATGAAATTGCTTTAGTGTATGAGTTACTAAAGTTATCTACTTGCATTTCMAAAAATGTCACTTACATGTTACGATCCTCCTGCTTATTATAACCCCGACATGCAATCGATATTAGCTTCCCAATACAAAAGTTACGTGGGAATCTTACAGGCCTACTTTAAGATCTACATGTACTCTTACAATTTATTTATTATCATGCTCCCACTTACTTTTATAGTACAAACAACACATCTTGAACTACCCTTGTGTTGGTTGAGGGTAGCAATATTAATGTTACTAATAGGATGGTTACGTTTTCTATATAGTATGACACATGTATTGTATCCATTACATTTAAACACATGGTTTTAGTCAAATTAACTTTAAAAAAAATGAATGCCTAATACTGTGAACACATCATCGCGTGCAACGTATCACAATTAGTAACACAACTTTCTTAATTTCATTTTGGTTTCAGTTTCAATTTAGTATAATTACTATGTTTAATGCAATTGACTCAATGTCACTAGTACAATCGTAACATTTGACCACTACGATGTTGTTTAAAAAGTAATTTACTACTTAATTCTCATAAAAAAAAAAGTATTTAATTAGCATAATTGTGAACCTTTGAATGTGTACGAGGGGATATTATTGCTTAGATAGATCTTGAATAGTTAATCAACCTTACGACGTGATAATTTCAATAATTTATACTCATATAAAAAAGAGTGAGTGATACTATGATTCTAGAGGTGTATTTATTTCTTTACCCGATTTTCATTTCAATGATATGAGCCTATTTACTCTGTGTTAGATTAAAACACTCAATAACTTATTGTACTGTACACAAGTTGAGCTAGGTTGATCTTGCTTATTAGCCCTAAACTTGATTTAACTTAACCTATTTCTAAACTTTAATTTAATTATTGGATCATTTGCATTTATCAATCTCATGATACAAGAGACGATAAATGATAAAAGCACAACTTCATATTATAGAGACACTTCCTCCTTCATGTAAGTCTAAAATTGATGAAATAATTGTAAGTAGATGATGCTTGCCAATTTTATTTTTATTTTTATTTTTAAATGGCTCCAATAATTACTAAGTTCATTTCAACAATTTTAGTAACTTCATGTCTATATTAGCAATTGGTTAGGTGTTTCAAAAAACGTTAGAAAATATTAAAGGTCTTTTATAACATAATGAGGAGTACATGCATCTTAATCACATATTTACATATGAGGTGTGCAATAAAACACGAGAAAACTTTTCGACAAGAGAACAAAGACTAGTAGCATCTACGGTGCATTTGGTTCAACTAATTTAAATATTCGAGTGCTTATTTGTAGTTAACATCTATTCAAATGATTAAAAAAAGCATATCAACGATTCAATTACATGAGACGAACTAAATGCACCTTATCTTCATCGTGTCAATTAAGAAATTTCGTGGAGGTATATATATATCTTTCTGAACATCCTTTCCGCTGCATACCCAGTAGAGTATCCACGGGAGCATTTCGCATTCATATCATCCACAAACTTCTCCTCCTTAACGCGACTCTCAACAGCAGCAATGTACTTCTCTCCAAAGTCACAGAACATTGTATTCGGACCCACAAATTTGTCAAAAAAATTGTGAATGCTCTCGACTCGTTGAGTAGAACGCATTCCCGCCAAAAAAAATCACTCATAAAGCTTGACACCCACATGTGACGCTCAATAAACAAATTCTTCAACCACTCGTTATCTTGAAGCTCATACTCATCATTTACTTCCGCCCAACGACGATCAAACTCAGTTTCATTTTGACTTTTGTACAACACATCAAGCAAATCATCTCTTATGTCTTCGTACCTAATTAACAAACAACACAGGAATAACTTAAATAATAACACTACATGGTAAGGCTTTTTTATTTACAATTTGTTACGTCGTCCAGCTTCCACAGTACACATAACATATATACCAATATAACAACAATACTGCACAGTTGGGTAACTTATTTAAGTGAACACAATTCTAAATACCCAACACCAACAACAGATTATGTGCCAATATATAAATGTCAGACAAGCACTCAATTAACTATACTGCCTGTCAGCCATTGTACAAGTACAAACAAAATATATTTTTGGAACACAAAAACATTCGATTTAAATAGTTAACTTTAACTTTAAACCACCGTACCTAGATTTCCCACACAACTTGTACGACAATTTCTGAGTTATGTGCCAAATGCACCATCGGTGTCGTGTATTAGGCATCACGACTTCTAAGGCCTTCCTYATAGYTGCACTTTGATCGGTCAGTATACCCTTAGGAGCTATCTCATCCATTGCTACCAACCATTACTTGAACACCCACTCGAATTTCTCTGCATCTTCTCGAGTGATTAAGGCGCAACCGCGCAACCAAACAAAATCGATTGACCATGGTGATTCACCCCGACAAAGTTTGCAAAGGGAAGCTTGTATGCATTCGTCAAGTACGTTGTATCAAAACATACTACATCACAAAACTCCTTATACGCCTCACGACTACGAGCATCAACCCATAACATGTCTTGCATGACACCCGTCAAATCCAACCGRTGGCTGTAAAAAACWCTCRATTGTCACTTTACATCTTATTAAAGTACGYCACCATTGCATTACAATCACCCCCTCCATCCTCTTCTTTCTATTTTCATTCACTATGGGCCTAATATCCCTCTCTAAGAAAGGAGTATTCTCAGGCCCACCTCTCTCATTTTGCATACAGTTATATATGTTTGACACGGTAAATCCACTTTTGAAATCATTATCCAATCTCTTAGCAGCACTTTTGGTAAATGATTCCATACGATACTCTTTCACTAGGTTCACTTTGTTAGGACTAGGTTGATGATTGTTATGTTCTAAGACAACCATCCTCATAACCCATTCCTTCCTTTTGTTAATGGATGCATAAACCATAGCACCACAATTACATTTCTTCGACATCCTTTTCTTGGGATTCACCAACTCTTTACTAACATCCTCCACCTGATTCGGATTCTTAGCAATCTTATTGGCTTTCTTGATTGCCTTCAATTCAGGAGACCCGTAACACTCACATCGCCACAAAGCAGCACGCCTTTCTTTATGTGCATTGAAAGAACTCGCCACTCTAGAGATCCCAAACCCCTTTGACTTTGCATACCTTTTATACATTGCCTCCACATCACCCATGGTAGGATACACCATACCGACCTCCAGAGTCAACAAAGGAGTTACATCATCTACTTCTGCATCGTCCTCTACGTTRTCCTGGACACAGGCAGGGCCACTCTTTSGTGCCATCAACCTCGGACTYCGCCGAGGCAGAGGCACATTGCAATCACCTACCCCCTCACCTAACTGACCAGGGGGGTTGCAATGGGGACTACTAGCCTACCCAAGATCACCACATGTTGTTTGAACATTGATAAACACAATTACTTAGATTACCTACATACTTAACAAAYGCATACTCTACCTTCTTAACAGCTACAGACTACCGTTCAACAACACCTTTATGTGAAGAACAATCAGTTGAAAGTGCTTCACATTTCGGGCTCACTAATCTCATTCATGAATCCAAACAACTTATTTTACATAAATCCAATTATGAGTAATACCTCAATAACACAACGACAAACAATCCAAAATTACACATGCATCTGTCAAATTTCGAATTACAACAACTTCAAATTACAATAACACAAAGGATATGAACTGCTAACCCGTTCATTGAAGATAYTGTGATACACATCTTTATGTTTAACAACCATCCTCACACGATCCACATCATAATTTCAGCTTAATCAACATATACAACGAAAAATAATTTAAAAATTGCATCAAATTCATCGACCTCAGCTCCACACAAACTTCACAACTACCACAGATTAATTTACCTCCTACATATCACTTATACAAACACGAAYACAAACACAACCTTCAAACTATCATTTCTAGAAAATTTCAAATTGGGTCTACTGAGAGGAACATAAATTTACCCGTTTGCGGACTCCCTTCTGCACCATCGCCGTCGATTGTAACTAAGTCCTCCACCATTGCATCATCCATTAGGAGGATTCTCATGAAACGACAACTTCAATGTGCCTGCAATCACCGCTGAAGATACTAACTGCTTGACGGAAGTGTTGTGAATAGAATAACAACGCAAACAGACAAACACATACTAGGTACTACAAAAAAGAAACCATGGTTAAACGACAACCCAATATGTTATCCGTTTTCATACTACAACACCGTTAATGCTACCCAAACATCACATCACGTGCTTCATTTAAAATATTCCCGAAAATTACGAAAAAATGCCACGATATTATCCTCATTCAATAATATGTGATATGAACTAGTTAGGRCTCTAATAATCCCTACTCAAAATATTCCSATGAAATTTGCCAAACTAGTTTTAACAAATCAAAGGCAAAAGCCACGAGATACCGGCAAGACTCAAGTCTCAAGACTCTCAACTAGTGGACTCTCTGATTGGAGTGTTATCAGTTTTATCACTTGTCAAATAGGTCTCTGGAAGTCTGGAACGTTCGCTGAGYGAACTACAGAATTCACAATTCACAATTCAGTTTCGAAGTCTCTCAACTAGTCAATTGACAAGTTCACAACCCAATTACACGTTACACCAACATCTATCAATCTATGCGATAATCATCTGAGTAATTGAAAGGTCGTTTAACGCAATAATCCCCTTTATTTTGCTGATGGCAACAATCCCAGCAAACTATTTCAACTTCAAGTTCTGCCAATTACAACACCAACCCAAAAATACCCACTTCATTTTTAATAACAGAAGGAGAAATTTGAGCTTACCCTTTTCTTGTTGTTCATCCAAATTTCATCCCCATTTTCGATTGTTCAACCCCAGAAAGTGTGCTTCTGTTTCTGTGGTGGCAAGGGCTAGTGGTGATGATGCTGATTCTCGCTCCCAACACCCTACTCTTTCTGTAAGTCTTTTCCTGCTTCATGCCTTTTACCACGTGTGTGTATTTTAGCTTGAAAGTTCATTATTTTCTCTGAATGCTTTCTTGCTTTGTGTTTGTTTACCTTGTTTACATTTAGTATAGGTTTACCAACAATTTAACAATATCATTCTCATATAAAAGTTGAAATAAATTGAAATATCCGCGATAGAAACGTTTACATTTAAGTGAAACAAAATCAAACAAATCAAACAAAACCAAACAATAAGTTAAGTAAAGCGGCGGCTGGCGAATCGGCAAGGAGTGGCAGGAGCGGCGTAAATGAGAGAAAATAGGAGTTCCAAGAGCGACATGCGATGTATATGATGACAGAAAAAAAGAGTACTATTGGTTTGGGTTAATTTAGTGGGTTTTGTTGGGAAAATGATATAATGGATGTTAGGGTTTTAGTTTAGAATAGGAGAAAACAAGTCTGTTCTCGAAAACGTGTTTGACGCGTGTCCAAAACGTGTGCGGCATCTGTGTTTGTGAGTCCAAAAATATAATAAAAAATTGGACACGTTTTTTCGTGCATCGGACACGAAYTTATGCGTGTCCGAGAAGTGTTCGTGTTCGACACCGGACACGCGACCTTGGTGGAGTGTCCGTGTCTTGTAGTTTTGAATTGTGTTCGTTACCTATTTAGTTATGAGGTTGTTTTGGATTCAATGATTCATTACTCTAATTATTCACCTTTGTTTAGTTATAAGTGACCCCATATCTTCAATGGCTTTCACTTTTTCAGGATGTTGATGCGATATATACTAGTTTGTCAAGTACTGACGAGAACTATGTACCCTTGTTAGTAAGAATGCTTGGGCTGGACAACAATCTCCTGGATAGAGAGCAGGCAGTAATTGCTCTTTGGAAATAYTCTCTAGGAGGAAAGCCTTATGTTGATATTATTATTCAATATCATGATTGTGTCAATCTCACTGTCCATCTTCTGAGGTCCCAATCTAGCAATGCCAAAGAAGCAGCAGCAGGCCTTTTGAGAATGATATCTTCAGTCAATGCATATAGAGATATCGTTGCTGAAAGTGGGGCCATAGAGGAGATAAGTGCTTTACTAAGGAGGCCTTCCTTGACATCTGAGGTATAAATTATCTCTCAAAATAGCAACGGATGTTAAAATTTGTATAACAAGAAGTCACCGTGATTTTTTGTCCACAGGTCAAAGAACAAAGTATATGTTTGCTGTGGAACTTGACAGCAGATGAGAAATACAGGCCAAAGATTGCAAGTGATGATGCACTTTTGCCTATACTTGTAAAGTTTTTGGATGATGAAGACATGAAGGTAACTGAAGCAGCTGGTGGAGTATTGGCAAATTTGGCATTGAGCTCTTCTAATCACAGTATCATGGTTGAAGCTGATGTTATTCCAAGACTGGTGAGACATTTTTCCAGATCTTAACGAGGCATGGTTTGTTTTCATGCTATTATCTATATGCCACTTGTATGAGACTAATATATTGACTTGGTTTAATGGTTAAAAATGGCTTTCAGTTAGAGTAACTTTAAAGTGGTCCAACGTTACAGAAAATAAGTAGTATTGTACAGGGCAAAGTTTCATGTTTGACGTTACTAGTCTTTTAGAGGATGAATTTTTCAGTCTAAAGGAAGTGTTTTGAATAGGATTGTCACAGAAGATGTTGTTGCGTCTTACCGTCTTTATGGCCCCCTATTGTTTGACATGCTCAAAATTATCTACGAAGTAGTAGATTGAAATGAGCAAGGGTCTTTCTATTGAGCTAATATAGAAGGGAGAATTTGTCGGTAATGTTAATCTGCACTAACTTCATTTGTCTGTCTTGTCTTGAGTTGYGTTGACAAAATTATATTAAGGGTCTGCTTACTTCTGCTTATTTTCAACTCCGTTCAGTTCATCTTAATTATTTTGCTAATTAATTTGTTAACGATTATGATGGCGATGATAATAATAATATTGATAATAATGATAATAATAGTAGTTGTAATAATAAAACATTTTAGTTCAATCCCAAGATATATCATTAATTAATAATTAAATATGAAATAATACACAATGCCTAACAAATAATATACACTTACAAAAAGCGACATTTTCA
The DNA here is from genome assembly GCA_008642245.1 of Bassia scoparia. Classification (NCBI taxonomy): domain Eukaryota; kingdom Viridiplantae; phylum Streptophyta; class Magnoliopsida; order Caryophyllales; family Amaranthaceae; genus Bassia; species Bassia scoparia. Next base: position 69,965 of record SNQN01001614.1, on the reverse strand, counting down.
TTCATCAATAATCTTCATGACTACACCCTCCACTATTGGAATGGAGCTAGATTAATGAGGGAAAATGAAATGGTATGAAAGCCAATAACTAAATAAGCTTGCATTTTAATTGGAGAAAATAATTGGCATTACTAAAAAAGCACTTCCATATAGAGGTCTGCCCCACGTTATTTCAATTGAGATTCCAAATCCAAGTATCATCAACATCCACGTGGTCCCCCATTAACTATCTCATCAGTAAAACCCCGCCATTTTATGTTCTTTTACCAAAACTACCCTTAATATTTTCTTCTGGATCCTTACACCAAGCAACTCTGCATCATTCAGATCTAGCTTTCTTCTTTCAAGCTGCAAAGAAGTCAGTCACACTTTTTCGTAACATGCAATTCCTCTTTGGAAAGTTTGAAGCCCCACCACCCCTTTCTTCTTCCCGAATTTCTGTCGGGTCCTCAGCCGGACCTCTAGCTCCGACGTTTCTTTAACGAAGCCCTCTCCTCTTCCAATTCGGTTTGGCAGCCTGTCAAAACCACCACCTAAAGGCTGCACCCGTTACCTTCACTTTGCATGGCTTTTCCACCTTCCGGATAGCACCTCTCCGTCATCATCATTGACAACCCTCCACAAATAACCTGCGACCCGACCCCACAAGCCCTCCTACAAACATAGGGTCCACCCCGTGAAACCCACCTCCTTTGATTAGATCTCCAAGGAATTGATGTTCCACCCAATCCACTCTCCGCAAGTGCCACTTCACTGACATGTTTCCACCAGCCAAGTGATCCGCAATCAATGCGGGCCCATCACAAACTCAAATCCGTCATTCTACATTTACAATTAAATTTACCTCATGTGGATTGTCCCGAGGATGCCAACCACGTTACAGTATAATCCTCCCACCAGAGCCCACGAAAGTTGGGTGTTTTCGGCATCACGGTCAAGGTATCGTCTTCCTTTCTCGCGCCCTCTTTCTCTTTTCACTTAGAACTTTGAGACAATGGACATGGTGGGTTCAGCCACCTCATGGCCAGAATTTTTTTAAGGTAATTCTACCTCCCAAGTGATCCGAAAACTCCGCGTAATGCGTGCTTCAGATCAAGCTACTCATGAATGGTCGCCGGAAATGTTCCCACTCAAACCACCACAACGCATCGTCCTCTAGTGCGAGTATGGCAACCTTCAACTTCCCGTTCATTTAACCAGAAAAAATGGAAAGAAATCCTCTAATTGGAGATCCATTCACTCACATTACTTCCCATTGAATGAAGGATTTTGAAGCTGACGAATCGAACCCTTCGTTCTTCGATTCAAACTCCGACAGATACCCAACTATCCGCTTAAATATAGTAGAATATAAGAACTGAAAATTAAACCTACAAGAAATCCAATACTCACAGCATCCAGATGCATGATTCACCCAGACTCCTCCATTTACTTTCTCTTCTGAATTTTGTATCCTCCTTCTACCTTTTTA